>OX453074.1:15666291-15814261 GCA_949699795.1 Spicauda simplicius | reverse complement strand
GTATTTTTTTATACTTTAACCTAACGATAAGGCAGACGGGCTACCTGATGGAAAGTAGTCACCGTCGCTTGTGGACATTCGCAACACCAAAGGAGTCGCCAATGCATCGCCGGCTTTGTAGGAGAGCTCTTTTCGCACCTTTCTTGAAGAACCCCATGTCATAGCGCTCCGGGAATACCTCAGGAGGAAGCTCATTCCACAACTTGCACGTCCGTGGCAAAAACGAGCGTGCAAACCGAATATTTGTATGTCCGAATCCCACTCCCAAACAAATACAAATTAATATCCGACCGACAAAACATGGAATGTGCGCTTCACCTTATCGCATTTATATTTAACATGAAACCATCCCTGTTACCGATATGGAGAGCTGATTACGAACATTTCAACGATAATGATTCGTTCGAATATTTATTGGTTGAGATTAAATTAATTAGGATGTCCCGATGCACCATGTGATCTTGGGACTTGTCCAGAGAATGCTGTCCTTTGTACGAGTTCATTATGTTTCTTCAAAATGAGTTTCTTATTCTTGAGAAGATTTTGATTATGTTGTTTTTTTTTTCTAATTCATTCAATTTAACGCTTATAAGTGGTTCGCGTAAGATAGTAACATTAAGTACTTATTATGTATATAAAACACGGTTTCTACGTTCACGGCCTAGAATTTTCTCCTATGTCGTAGATACCATGGACACACACAAGACGAATACACAAATACCCAGACCCAGAACATGAATCTAAACCCATCATTCAGATACCCGTCTGGCCAGGAATAGAACCCGGGACCCATTGCGCGTCAGACCGGTATGGTAACCGCTAAGCCGCGCAGGTCGTCAAATATTATGTATACAAGTGTTATACGAGAGCAGTGATAGCCTAATGGTTTAAACTTGTCCTCTGATCGGGAGGTCCGAGGTACAAACCCAGGCACGCACCACTGATTTATTTGCGTATTAGAAATTAATTATGACTGCTTTTCGGTGAAAGAAAACATCGCGAGGAAACCTACACACCCGAGAGTTCTTTAAAAAAAAAAGTTCTCGGAGGTGTGTGAAATCCACCAATCCACTTGGCCAGCGCGGTGGACTAAGGCCTAAAAAACCCTCTTGTTCTGAGAGAAGACCGGTGCCCAGCAGTGGGACAATAATGGGTTGGCACCAAGTGTGATACATAACTGTAAATCTTTACCTACAAACAAAGACTATTTAATTAGTGCAACGTAGGAACAAAAGCTTAGGTAAAACTTGTTACGGTTACTATCAAACGAGAAAAAATAAAATTATACAGTTTGCCAGTTTTTCATACAAATGTTTCAAAAACACATGCTTCATTCTCTATGAAGCATGAGTTTTTGAAAGATGTGCAAGTGTTTGACGGCGTTTCTAGTAAGAGGTAATAAACTTTATAAAATAATAATAATAATAATATTGATACTACCTACTTTTGCAATTACAGGACCGATAACCTTGTTTTTTTATACTTGGCTATTAAGTTGTAAAGTCCGAGGTTCTAAACCGCCACGCATACCTGATATTTTCATAAAATGATATGCATATTAGTAAATATGATATATAGTTATTTAAGATAAGGTTCTTAAAAGTGGCGGCACAAATCTTTAAAAACCCTTTTGTTATAAGTAAGAATTAAATAATTGACGACCCGCGTGGCGGAGCGGTTACCATACCGGTCTGACGCGCAATGGGTCCAGGTTTCGATTCCCGGCCAGACAGGTATCTGAATGATGAGTTTAGATTCATGTTCTGGGTCTGGGTGTTGGGTGTGTCAATGGTACACACGACACAAAATGGTACACACGAGAAAATCCTAGTGTGGGGCTATGAAACACGCTTTCCACAAGCGTGTTTTTAAAGAAAAAATACTCAACTTGTTTTAAGATTTAAGACAACCTTTCTTAAGATTTAAGAAGGTCAAAAAAATGCGCCTTCGAATACCTAATACTAAATACAATTTAAATACAAAATAAAAACCACGAGCAGCAAGAAATGTACATCACGATGAAAAACTTGTTAATACTCTAATCATTTCAAACAACAGAACAGAGCACTGAAATTCAGGAATTATAATGAAAAAGCTCGCTACATTTCAGCACGTTAATTGCTTCAGAACTACAAATGAAAACAAATAGTAATTTTACGTAAAGTTGTATAATCCTACCACGGATCTATTAGTGGGGTTGTTAGGAGTAATATTGTTCTAAATATGGTCTTAACGGTATTAAATGGCCTTTCTGTTTGCGTTATTAGCTTTTCCTACCTTTTTTTATATGATTGAAGTAGCAAACGAGCATGCAGTCCACCAGATGGTAAGTGGCCACTGCCGCCCATGGACATCTGTAAGTAACTTCAAGGAGCCCGATGGGGCAACGCGCTCAGAGGATTCCGGTTGCATTTGTTTGGAGATCCCGGAGTCCTCTTTATAGCGCCGAGGACGGCCATCGGGGGGTTTTAGTGCGGTAAAATCCCACATAACCCTGCATGACTCCCACGGCGTCGGGTACCTTTGAAGGTTTCCCCCTCGATAACAAAAAAACGGGACAGACAGAGGATACCGCAGCTCTAGTCTGGAACTACATTGATGACCTCAACCCTCTTGTATAATTGCACTTAGATTTCCAAACGCTAAAATTAAAAAGATAAACTGTGAAACACTATCCTTTATCCGTTTTTTTAGCTAGAAATAATGCTAAAACTATCCCAAACAAAATGAGCTAAACTTGATCTATTTTACCGTAAGACGCAGGGTTAAGATAAATCACCCGCCCAGGTAAAAGCCATTATCTTCCTAATCGGTGAATTTACCTCCCGCCATGTAGCCTTAGCTTGAGCTAGGCTATTATGAAACTTACCCTCTCTAATAAACATCCATCCATATTCCATATATATAGTATTATAAAGACGACAGTTCGTGCGTGTGTATGTTTGTTACTTCTTCACGTCTAAACGGCTGGAGTGATTTTCATTAAATTCGGTAGGGAGTTAGCTGACACTCTGGATTAACATATAGGTTACTTTTTATTGTGGGAGAATATCTTATTCCCAAGGGACAATCGATACATCATTTTTTTAACGCGGGCGAAGCTGCGGGGTTCATCTAGTATTATATAAGTTTTCTAAGTCTTAAGTAGCATGCGAGTTAATGATTGTGTGAGTAATTTATTTTCTGTGTCGCTGGTATCGCCCAATATTCAAAATTTTAGCAAATTAAGTTAACTGCATATCGTGGGTGCTCGTTAGTATTAAAATATATATATTTTACGATAATATTATCCTAAAATCATAAATTGATACTTCAAGCTACTCTATTTTTTGTCTTTATCACTTCATAGACTTCAGATGGAATCCATGTTCTGTATGAAGTCAATCACAGACGTCCATGGGTGGCAGTGACCACTTACCATCAGGTGGACTGCATGCTCGTTTGCTATTTCAGTTAAATATAAAAAAAATATAGTATAAAACAAAGTTCCTTCACGCTGTCTGTCCCTATGTAAGTAGGTTTAAATATTTAAAAGTACGCTACAAATTTTAATGCGGTTTTTTTTAATAGATAGAGTCATTCAAGAGGAAGGTTTATAAATGTATAATATAGAGGAGGAACACTGATAATTCTAGATTTTTAGACTTAAAGGCGGAACGAAGTTCGACAGATCAACTAGTAATATAGAAGTAGCAAACGAGCATGTTGTCTACTTGATGGTAAATGGCCACTGACGCCCGTAGACATCAGTAAGGAACCCCGATAAGATCAATCTTCTAGACTAGCCACAATTGCGTTGCCCTCCCCGGGGACTAAGTTAGAACGCCTTGGATAAGTATCTATATACCTGTCTGTATATAATATATGTATATTCAAAAAACCTATTGTTCTGTTGTATGTCTTTCGATAGTATTTGTTTATAGTTTAGTAATACCGATTATGTGTTGTACTTACTTATCACGAATAAACTTATTTTTTCTTTTTTTTTCTTTTTAACCGACTTCCCAAAGGAAAGAGGTTATCTATTCGTCACGTATATTTTTTTTATATCTCGACTTTTAAAAGATGAGATCTTTTAAAAGATCAGATAGCCTAATGGTTGAAACATGCCCATTCGATCGGGGGATCCGAGGTTCAAACTTAAGTACGGACCACTGATTTTTCTTAATTATGTGCGTATTAGAAATTAATTATCACTACTTTTTGATGACCCGCGTGGCGCAGCGGTTATCATACCGGTTTGACACGCAGTGGGTCCCGGGTTCGATTCCCGGCCAGACAGGTATCTGAATGATGAGTTTGGATTCTTGTTCTGGGTCTGGGTGTTTGTGTATTCGTCTTTGTGTGTGTCCATGGCACCCACGACACAGGAGAAAATCCTACTGTGGGGCTATGAGTGTAGATAGTGTGTTTAGAAAGTGTTTTTGGTGAAGGAAAACATCGTGAGTAAACTTATAAACCCTAGAGATCTTTAAAAAAAGTTCTCAGAGGTGTGTGAAGTCCAGCAATTCACACTTGGCCAGCGCGGTGGACTATGGTCTATAACTCTCTCACTCCGAGAGAAGCCCCGTGCCCAGCCGTGGGACAATAATGGGTGGACGACGAATTGAATGGAAAGAACGGGGAATGAGATTGAAGCAAATCTTACACTCTGACTCAGTTCCACTCACCGTCAGGTAGATTACATGCTCGTTTGGTACTTCAATAAAATTAAAAAATACTATAGCGTTTACTTTGGGACACTCATTATAAGTCCTCATACATTTAACATAAACATTTTTGTCGTGTTTAAATCACTGAATTAACCATTTCGTCGTATTTAACATTAAAACATTAATCGGCTTATTATCCCGACGTATCCCGGATTCCGGTTGCACGGTTGCCGATACTCTTTCCGGAACTATAAAATACGTACCTACATTTTAAAGCGCTTTAAGCCCTTAAGCGTGATTGATTCCGGACCAAAGCCACAAATTTCCGGATTTTACTTATCCGGTTAAAAATTACCCGGGTCTTGAAACTACGCCTATGGTTTTTACATGCTACATATTAAGGTTTTGTGTGTTCTCACTTTATAGGTTCGCGAATGGACACCATTTTTTCTAAAATCTAACAGCCGAGTAAGTAACCGAACCTGAGTAGTTAAGTCGGTTTGTCTGCACTGACAGAAAGTTCGTTTAAGCAGGGACTGAATAAATTAATAATCGACTTGGTATACATAGATCTCACGACTTTTTTCGGTAGGAAAACTGACTTGCGAGACTTGGATTTTTTTAAAGTATTGATTTTTATTTCATGCGCTCGTTTCTGCCATGGACGTGTCATACGTGTAGAACGAGCTTCCTCCTGAGGTGTTCCCAGAGCGCTATGACATAGGGTTCTTCAAGAAAGATGCGAAAAGAGCTCTCCTTCAAAGCTGGTGATGCATTCGCGGCTCTTCTGGAGTTGCAAATGTCCATAGGCGACGGTGACTACTTTCCATCTGGTAACCCGTCTGCCTTATCGTTAGGTTTAAGTATATAAAAAGAAGTTAAGCCGTGAAGTAAAGGTATGAGAGATAATCATCATAGGCGTTTAATCGTAGCCCTTCAGTATAGCAATTCATCAGCAGCTAACCTCAGATACCTAAGTGTGACTTCAGTTGAGTTGCTACTGCCGAGGATTAAGATGATTGCCTTATAAAAATGAGATGGCAAACACATTCTTCCACCCAAATACATGAACCGCTTTACACAAGAAATAGGTGCAACGGTAGTATCTTAAGTAAATCTCCCTTGTCCCCTTTGGTAGAACCAACCTCTTCCGCTATTCCACCTTTCCTAGGATTTGCGCTGAATACAAACAAGCTAGGGCATCAGCCGAAGACATAGACATTTTTAATGATACAAGCTTTGGGTTGGAACAAAAACTATAATTTACTAACTTATAATTTGTTTCCTATCAACTTTAATTAAAATATAAATGTGCAATAACGTGCCCATACCTTACCAATTAAACCTTAAATTAAATACCTTAAATTAACTACCTTACCAATGAAAACAAATAAAGAAAGACCACATATGTGCCAGAAAATTAAAAAATATATTAATAGAAAATTACTATTACACGTATGACGAATTCTTAAACGATGATTTAAAAATATAAAACACTAAAAATATTTAATCTTCTAAAGTTATCAGCATTGTAATATAGTGTCTAATTGTAAGTCTTTTAATGATAAATACGAGTATGTGAGTGCCATACATTTAGAACGCCTTAACCGGCATATTCAATTTTTGGGCGCCCTTTTCTTTTTTATGTAATCAATATTATTGTAACCCAAAAATTGACTAAATAAAGATCTTTCTTTCTTTCATATGTAGTTGTATTGTTATGCATGCCCGTTATTGACTTTGGGTTGGGTACAACCCATTATTGCCCCACTGCTGGGCACGGGTCTTCTCTCAGAATGAGAGAGTTTTAGGTCATAGTCCAACGCGCTGGCCAAGTGCGAATTGGTGGACTTCACACACCTCCGAGAACTTTTTTTAAAGAACTCTCGGGTGTGTAGGTTTTATCACGATGTTTTCTGTAACCGAAAAACAGTGATAATTAATTTCTAATACGCACATAAATCACTGGTGCGTGTCTGGGTTTGAACCTCGGACCTCCCGATTGAGAGGGCAAGTTTCAACCATTATGCTATAACCGCTCGGCTAGGCTGACAAGAAAGTCAATAACTGCTGCTATTATTGACTTGCTTACAGTTAATATTTATATTTGTACAATTTAACAGTAGCGTATTGATTGTAAGCTATTGGCGTGTCGAAATATATAAATAAATCTCCCTGAATAACCTTACTTATCTACCTTGCAGTTAAATACGTGTCGCAGAATCCAATGGATTGTAGTCGAATGGTCGCCATTGCCGTGTCACATGTCGATATTTGTTTAATTCCAAATCAATGTACGTATTTATTGACAAAACCATCACAAGCGCTATTGACTGATTCTCTGACAACTGACGTGGTAATATTCTTGTAATATGAATGAGGTTGTATGAAATGAAATGAAATGAAATGTCTTTATTTAGTATAGGTCTACGGGGGCACTTACAAATTGTCAGTTACATTTTTTTTTTCTTACACTACCACCGGATCGGAATACGACCTCAACTGAGAAGATCCGGCAAGAAACTCAGCGGGTTTGTCTTTTTCTTATTTAAATCAATTTTTCTATTTTTTTATATATTTTTATATACCATGGTAAATTGATTAATTATCTCTAACATTCTTAACCAATGTCCAGAAATTTATTATATGGACTGCATACTCATTCGCTTCCCTAAAAAGATATAGCCATAAGGCAAAAGATACGGAACCCGTTTTTTATACAAACTGTCATAACGTCCACGCAAAGCCTCGGGGCCGGTCCCCACAATGATCTATAAATTGCTATCGTGGCGCCATCTATTTGTGTTAGACTAATAACTGCGATCGTTTGAAGGGACTATAGCCCTTTGAGGAAAATATCGGTATGGCTATTGGCGTTTTTGTTCACTTTGTGACCAATGGTTGAAAAAGTTATGGATTTTTGTGTATGAAAGATATTTGGGACTTTGCAAAAGTTTCATACTTCTTTCAGTCATTTCTAAATTACTTTTGTCGTGACGGATATGCAGTAATGCAAGTTTTGAGATAAACGAACACTTTAACACATCCACATAGTCGCCTCATCATAGTCCTCGGGAGTAGCAACGCATCTGTGATTGACTTCAGATAGAACCCATGTTCTTTATGAAGTTGATTTAAGATGTCCATGGGCGGCAGTGAACACTTACCATCAGGTGGACTGCATGCTCGTTTGCTACTTAGGTCAGATAAAATATTTTTTATTTTCTACTTCACCTCATTAGCATTGTAGTGTTTTAGTAAAACAATAAAAAAAATCATCTAATCACGATCATTGTCAGCAATCGCTCAATTTTTAATGGATTGACATACAATTTTCAGAAAATATTTTTGAAATGTACTTTTTTAATATACCTTGTGACACCGTTGAAAACATAAATCGATTTGTTTTTCAATATTCTGACTAGGTGTAACCCCTTAATACTTCTATCATGCTGATACAGGTTTATCCGTGATTCGGAGTCAAACTACAAATCTACCACCTTTCCTTATTATTAGTACCACGTAAAAATCTATCAATTTTTTCTTGCAGTGCCTTACGTGTGATAAAATATTCATCAATAAACTTGACTATCCTGATCGATTCTACTTTGGAAAGTTCATTAAACGTCTTTCCAAAGCAGTAATTAAGCTTCGAAAAATATCCTCCGCTAAAAATTCCCTTAAACACTTTAGCTTTTATCCATACAGAATTTTAAAGAAGTAAAGATTACGCCTAGCAAATATATGATAGTTTAAATGATCTATTAGTAGTTTTGTAATTTTGTATACCCCTAACCTAACCCAGTTCTTGTAGTTCCGGGATCAGAATTAGGCTACGGTATGCCCTGACTGTAGTAAGAGGTGACTTAAAGAGGCTTCCGCGGTTGGCGGCTAGAGTGGGAGCCCGAAACGTTCGGCTCCCACTCTAGAGAGGGTCTCAGGGTCTCAGGAGACCCTGGGTAGGACAGTGGCATGTGTGGTCGTATAGCGTGGAAAAAACCAGACGAAGTGGTGATCCCAGCCACTCACCTGGAGGAAGCCCGATGGGACAACGCATTCCGAGGACTCCGGTTGCGTTTCTTTGGAGATACCTGAGTCCTCTTTGTAGCGCTGAGGACGGCCACCGCGGAGGTAAATGTCACTGCCGCCAATGAACATCTATAAACAACGTCATATAGAACATGGCTTCTATCTATCCATCGCAGATGTGTTGCTACTCCCGAGGACTATGATGGTCGCCTCATAAAAAAATGTGCCGGCAACCACACCCTTCCATCGAAACGCAAAATGCTTCACGCTAGGAATAGGTGTGGCGGTGGTACCTCTCCGTAAACTGCAACCATAGGTAACGCTTTACCGCTAAGCGTAGACCATTGTAACAATAATTGAACAAAGTATCTCTCAGAAAAACAGAGGAAAATTAAAAGATAAAAAGGGTGCGACATCTAATTATGCTACGGCGAAAATTACGCTTTGACAAAATGTCGTCCGACATTGTTTTGGTACAAAAAATAAAAGCAAATTCACTTTGAAGTTTACTTTTACTATTCAAAGACATATTTTTGTCGGATTCGTGATGGAATATTGATGGAATATCTGTCGATAATCGCTTCTGATAGAGCTTTAGGTAAAGATACCTACTTTAAGACTTAAATATCAAATTATTATCTGATGATAAGTGATCACTGCCGATCGCATTTATAAGTAACGTCATACAGAGCAGAGGTTCCATCTAAAGTCAATAACAGATACGTTGCTATTTGTGAGCAAGAGCCTTTCGGTGGAACGGTATGGTTGCCCTTTTTCATGTGAGGTGACCATCTTAGTGCTCATGTCAGTTCTTACTGATTCAAAGTAGAAATAGATGTGGCGGTGGTATTTCTGAGGTCGAACAGTATACGTATAGTATTCTAGTACGTTGCGTAACTTTGATCAATTGTGATCATCAAGGCATTGTTACCTCTGAACTTGGGGATTATGTCACAACAAAAAGGTCTCAATTGTAATTCAACATACTGGACAAGTGTGGGTTGGTAGACTTTAGCATCGTACTATTAATCGGATCCTCCTTAGAATACCATTCTCACATCACAATTATTTACTTATCCGATTCCTAGTTTACAATTATTTATATTGTTTATTTATAATTCTCAGATCACAATTATTTATTTATCAGAGTTTACAACTATCTTTTTAATATTTCTCCAACCCACCATTGACAACGCATGACAACTTATTCCTTTTTGTTTTTAATTCCTTCGGTATTTTGAGAACGCTAACAATACGAAAATATCATGTACATATTTTCTGAATGCCCTGCAATGTGAATGTTTTTAAGATTCATTGCTGGAAATAAGCGTTCCCTGATGGGGAATTTTGACAATACTCATCGCGTCTGGCATGCGTGTAGGTGGCTGAAGTTGGTGTTGGTTTGGCATCAGCTGCTGCCCATCTCCTGGATTTTCTCCCTTAGCCGCTGTCAACGACATCAATGAAAAGAGGGACTGGTGCTTCAAGCTGGTTCCAGAAAGACACCATTCGGCACAAACCAGCAGTTGGATAGTATGGACTCGTCCCTGTGGTTTCGGGATATGAATAGGGCTACGGTATCCCCTGTCTGTCGTAAGAAGCAACTACAAGTGGCTTCCGGGGTTTCGGGTACCTAGAGTGGGAGCTTGAACCATCCAGCCAGGCGATCCAAGGACGGCGGTATGTGCAGTCGCATATCGTCGTAAAGACTAGACGGAGCGGTAGACCCAGCCGCCCATCAGGGTGGAGCCCGATGGGGCAACGCGCTCCGAGTATTCCGGTTGCGTTTGTTTGGAGATCCCGGAGTCCTCTTCTTAGCGCCGAGGACGGCAACCGGGAGGGTTTTAGTGCGGTAAAAATCCTACATAACCCTGCGTCGCTCCCACGGCGTCGTACCTTTTGGAGGTTTCCCCATCGAAAACAATAAAAAAAGGATAGTATGTACTAATGATGGTACCAAGCATCCTACCTTTGACAAGTTATAACGTAAAATATTTTCTTCATCAGTCGTTTGACATACATGCAAGATTACCTATTAATTCAAATGAATGTCCCCAATTAGCGTTTTAATATTTTTTTATAACCCAATTAGCATTCTGGCTGTATCACTACTGGTATTTAAATTAATTAAGCATTAAAAACGTTTAAAAAACTATAAGAGACTTGCTATACTCCAAGCGATATAATATAAATGAAGGTACTCATATCTTCTGAGGATGTATTTTAAAGATAGTATTTATTTATTGGTGGTTGGACCGTTCGTGGTTTGACACTGGATGCTATCGCCACAGCTCTTTCTGCAGTGTTATGTGCAGTTGTGTTTTAATCTAAAGGGTAAGGTAGACCTTGTCTTTTGTTTTAGAGCTGGGAACCTTCTAAAGGCACCCGACGTCGTAGGAGCAACGCAGGGTTATATGGGATTTTTACCGCACTAAAACCCCCCGGTGGCCGTCCTCGGCGCAATAGAGGACTCCGGGATCTCCAAACGACGCCACCGGAATCCTCTAAGCGCATTGCCTCATCAGGCTCCTCCCAGATAGGGGGCTGGGCCCACCGCTCCGTCTAGTCTCTACGACGCTATGCGACCAAACATACCGCCGTCCTTCCCAGTATCGTCTGACCGATCGGTTCGAGCTCCCAGTCTAGTCGCCCGCAACCCCGGAAGCCCCTTTTAGTCGCCTCTTACGACAGGCAGGGGATGCCGTAGCCCTATTCTGATCCCAGAACTACAGGGACGATTAGTAAGGAATTTTTTTTGTTCTCGAGGGGGAAACCTTCAAAAAGGTTTAGGAAATTTTGACGCTTATCGCTTACCCGCTCATAATGGTGCATTCAAAGTGGGTCACAAAACAAAGCCTATATCGAATATAAACCAGTTTCCATGTACCGTAATGAATGAATGATCCATATCTTAACGGTTTCCATTTCATATATAACGAAGTGAATGCGAAATGTCAGGTCAGGATGGTCGACGTGTCTTCATTATTGTCCATTCTTGAAGATTTCAAGTAAAACACAGCAGTAAACTTCTTCGATTTATTCACAATTGAGGAGGTGTGATCGCTTCGACGGCTAAACAAGAATAATCCTTTCTACCGGCGTTCGCTCGCCTTTTTATAACAATGTTTGGTGGTGTGACAATAATAAATTTATGGAGGGTAGACTAAATTACAATTCTAAAAATCATTAAATGTTGCCAATTCAATAAACAAACAACTTTCGATCTTTAAACTAACTAAAATAATTATAATCGACAACGTGTTTTTCATAAATACGCGGTGTCGCGCCGACATATATAATACTATTAATTATATGTGCACTACTCCTCTACTGCATTTTTTATAATATAAACTAGGCGACCCAGCGAACTTCGTTCTGCCTAAAACTCAAAATTCTAAAATTATCCGTGATTCTCCACTATATTATACATGTATTATACATAAAAACCTTCCTCTTGAATCACTCTATTATTAAAAAAAAACTGCATTAAAATCCGTAGTGTAATTTTAAAGATCTAAGCATACATAGGGACAGACAGACTTTGTTTTATACTATGTAGTGAAGTTGCAAACGAGTATTCAGTCCACTTGACAGTCAGTGGCCACTGCCTCCCATGGCCATCCGTAATCAAACCCAAAAAAAAATCATTTATACGCTTACTTTTCCAATAGTCAAGAGATAATATATATCTATATATATAATTATTGAAAATACAATTTAGAGAATAGTAAAAATATATGACATAAATAGCACTAAATAAAGAGATTTTAAATTTTAAATATTTATTATTGGTGACTTCAGATAGAACCCATGTTCTGTATGAAGTTGATTACAGGTGTCTATGAGCGGCAGTGACCACTTACCTCTTCATCAGATAAAAAGAAAATACAGGTTTGCTGTAAAAATACACACGGAAAGGATTGAAAAGATAGCGTAAATAATGTGCAACATATCTGTACACTATCTTGCATTTAAACGGTAATTTCCTTGTTGTTGTTCATGGTAATCATAGCGAAGAATAATATGTGACAACAGCTTATCTTTTTAGTACGATTATACAACTTAACACTACTTAATATAAGGAAATAAGCAAACATATAACTTAATGGTACTAAGAAGTAACAAAGCATGCAAGGTGGAACGAGTGTAGTTTGACTTAGGTATCACCACCACACGTTTGTAGTAAGAAGTAATTCTTGCATTTCCATAGAAGCGTGTGATTGCCGTTTAATTTGACACAACAAATGATGCGATCATTTTAGTCCTCAAGAGAAGCAACGCATTTGTAATTGGCTCCACACAGATCGTCTTTTTTATATGGTTGTCTTTGAGAGATCCATTGGAAGGAGTACGAAGTTATTAAGAAGGCTGGTCGTTTTGCAGGATACAAAATGTATTGAAATATCTTTTTAGCATTTCTTGCGTTTCGGTGGAAGGGTGTGGTTGTGGACACACTTTTAGATGAGGTGAGCATCTCAGTCCTAGGGAGTAGCAACGCATCTGTGTTTGACTTCAGATCGAACTTATTTTCTATATGAATTTGTTTGTCGTCAACCCATTACTGACCCACTAGGGCACGGGCACGGGCTGGGCACGGGTCTTTTCTCATTCTCTCACATCTAATTAGAGAGTTTTAGGCTATAGGCCACCGCGCTGGCCAATTGCGAATTGGTGTACTTCACACACCTCCAAGATTTTTTGAAGTGAAACTTCTTTAGGCGCCTGAGGGTAAAATTTTTACTGATGAAACGTCACGCCGGTATGCAACGGAAGTGTCGGAAAAGAGAGAGAGAGTGATCGAGACCGATTGAGAGAGAGTAAGACAGGGCGAACGTAGCATGAGCAACTAGCCGTGGAGTGAGAGTAGGAAGCAAGCGAGTGAGAAAGATTGAGAGAAAAAGTGAGACAGAGCGAACGTCGTATCACGCCTTTTTCCCTTCCTCTTAATCTTGGAAATTTAAAGTTTTAGATTTGTATAAATATAAACAAGATTTATAAATTAGTTCGCCAAAGAAGTTTCACTTCTGACATGTGTACTTTGTACGCACGCATGTTTTTTTTTAAAGAACTCTCGGTGTGTAGGTTTCCTCACGATGTTTTGCTTCACCGAAAAACAGTGATAATTAATTCCTAACACACACATAATTTTAGGAAAAATAAGTGATGCGTGCCTGGGTTTGAACCTTGGACCTTCCGATCGAGAGGGCAAGTTTCAACCATTAGGCTATCACTGCTCTCTATGAATATGAATTTGTTTACAGATGTCCATGGGCGACAGGGACCACTTCCCATCAGGTGAACTGCATGCTGGTTTGCCACTTCAAATTTATAAAAAAAAATCTTGTATACCTCAAAAGTCTAATATAGATTTAATCTTTGAAAACGAACTACAAATGCCGTGTATGTACACACATATGTTAACTAAATGGAAAACCATTGCGATCAAGTTTCTCCATTACTCTAATTAAAATGATCCCAGGAGTATAATTTACGTTGGCCGCAAGTGTAATTCTAAATAGTTTGGGGTGATTTGGTTATATTTGGTTATTTTGTTACCTACACGTGTATAATATTATTGGGGTAAATATCAGGGCTTCATTACTGTCCATTCTTGAAGATTTCAAGTAAAACACAGGAGTTATTCATCTTCGATTTACTCACAGTTGAGGAGGTCCGATCGCTTCGACGGTTAAACATGATTTTTTTCTACCGGCAGGCTCTCGCCTTTTTATAATGAAGTTGGGTGTGGTGACAATAACAAATTTATGGAGGGTAAACTAAATTAACATCTATAGAAATCATTAAATGTGGCTAATTTAATAAACAAACAATTTTCGATCTTTAAACTAACTAAAATAATTATTTTCGGCAACGTGTTTTTCATAAATACGCGGCGTCCCGCCGACATAATAAATGAAATGAAATGTCTTTATTTTGCATAGGCCTTCGGTGGCGCTTACAAATTGTCAGTTACATTTACATATATTTTTTTACATTTATATATATATATATTTTTGAAAGCGCTCCAACAGTTGTTCGATTCCGTCATAAGCCAGGGTATAGCACCGGAGGCGTGGAGCAGAAGCGTGGTGATACTGTTCTTCAAAAAAGGCGATAGGTCTTTACTGAAGAATTACAGGCCCATCGCGCTTCTGAGCCACGTCTACAAGGTGTTTTCGAGGGTCATCAATAATCGAATAGCTCGCAGGCTCGACGACTTCCAGCCTCCCGAACAAGCCGGATTCCGAAATGGCTTTAGTACCATGGACCACATACACACACTGCGGCAGATAGTAGAGAAGGCCGAGGAGTACAATCTGCCGTTGTGTGTGGCCTATGTGGACTATGAGAAAGCCTTCGATTCTATCGAGACATGGGCGGTGTTGGAGTCGCTCCAGCGGTGCCAGATTGACTATCGGTACATCGAAGTGTTGAAGTGTATATATAAGGCAGCCTCAATGTCGATCCGATTACACGACGCATGTACGAACCCGATCCAATTGCAGCGCGGTGTGAGACAGGGGGATGTATTGTCCCCGAAACTGTTTACCGCTGCATTGGAAGACGTGTTCAAACTGATGGATTGGAAAGGATTCGGCATCAACATCGATGGCGAATATATCACTCACCTTCGATTCGCAGACGACATAGTCATCGTGGCGGAGTCGATGGAGCACCTCAACACCATGCTCAACGACCTCTCTGGTGCCTCTCAACGGGTGGGTCTTAAGATGAACATGGACAAGACAAAGATCATGTCTAACGTCCATGTCACACCCGTACCGGTCGTTGTTGACGGCACCACCCTCGAAGTTGTTGACGAATATATTTACCTGGGGCAGGTGGTGCAGATGGGTAAGTCCAACTTCGAGAAAGAGGTCACTCGTAAAATCCAACTCGGCTGGGCAGCGTTCGGGAAACTGCGCCATATCTTCTCATCCGATATACCTCAGAGCCTGAAGTCGAAGATGTTCGAGCAGTGTGTGTTGCCAGTGATGACATACGGCGCCGAGACGTGGTCCTTTACTGTGAGCCTCGTGCGTAAGCTCAAAGTCGCTCAGCGAGCTATGGAGAGAGCTATGCTTGGTATTTCCCTGCGCGACAGAATTCGTAATGATGAAATCCGTAGGAGAACGAAAGTTACCGACATAGCTCTCAGAATTAGTAGGCTGAAGTGGCAATGGGCAGGCCACATCGTTCGTAGGACAAATAACCGATGGGGTAGAAGAGTCCTCGAATGGAGACCACGCCTCGGCAAAAGGAGTGCAGGCCGCCCCCCGACCCGGTGGACTGATGACCTGAAGAAAACGGCGGGTAACCGCTGGATTCAGATGGCTCAGGACCGGTCGAAGTGGCGCAGATTAGGGGAGGCCTATGTCCAGCAGTGGACTTTCAAAGGCTGATGGATGGATGGATATTTTTTTACACTACCACCGGATCGGAACACGACCTCAACTGAGAAGATCCGGCAAGAAACTCAGTGAGTTTGTCTTTTTTCTTTGTATATCTTTTTTTATTTTTTTTATTTGCCATCTTGTTTTTACATGGGTAACAAAAGTTAGCTCCAGTATCCTGCCCTACATTTGGCCTAACAAGGAGCACGTTTGGCAGGATACGCTACACTTTGACATTTTATTAATTACGTATTGATCAGTCCCAAGCTGTTTTATCATCTATATAATCAGAAATTTTGTAATATGCTTTGCGACTAAGCTTGATCTTAATAAATGCTTTAAAGTTATTGATTGACAAATTTCTGATTTGAATTGGTAGTTTATTATAAAAGCGTATACATTGATACCATTGATATACCCATAAAAGAATTATTGATTTTGTGGAGACGAGTAACATGTGCGGAGAGATTATGTTTGTTCCTTGTATTTATATCATGATTGTCACAAAGTTTACTGAATTTATTATTATTTTTCTTAACATAAATCAAATTCTCATATATAAATTGGGATACAACAGTAAGAATATTTATTTCTTTGAATATTTCTCTAAGTGAAGATTTCGGACTTAGATTATAAATGGCTCGAACAGCCCTCTTCTGCAATACAAAGATAGTAATATATATTATCACCGCTGCCCATTTGAAAAAACTTCATATAACAGTAAGTAGTTCTATCCAAATTCAGTCACAGATTCATTGCTACTCCCGAGAGCTAAGATGTTTGTCTATTGTGAACGTAAAGATGCAAAAAAAACATTTTACACTGTCCCAAAAAGGTCATCTTAAATATAAAAAAACAGTAAGAATATCTTTTATACATTTCAAAAATTATCTTAAAATTTCAAAACCCGTACGATCTAGTACAATGTCTTGAAGTAAATTTGAACTACAAAACTAACTACTAAGTTTCTACTGTTCTAATTAAAATAATCCCCCACGTACACTTTTCGGTGCTCCAAGTGTAAATTCGGGAGCGTGTGAGAGGCCTCTGAAGGACAATTATCCGTTTAGAAATAGGTTATGCGCTAGATTTGAACTATTAATTTAATTTGCTTAAATTTGATTTACTCAAGGACCAAACGAGTGTAGTTCGACCGAGGTGGTACAAACACCACACATACATTTTGAAGGTGGTAGAACCAGTGTGGTTCGACCGGGGAAGTACCTCCGCCACACCTATCTCTAGCGTGAAGCAGTTCTTGCGTTAGAAAGGTGTGGTTGCCGGCACATTTTTATATGAGACGACCGACATAGTCCTTAAGAGTAGCAACGCATCTGTTACTGACTTCAAATAGAACCTATTTTCTATATGAAGTTGATTACAGATGTCCATGGGCGGCAGTGGCCACTTACCATCAGGTGGACTGCATGCTCGTTTTTCTCTAAAATTATCAGTGTTTTTTCACTATATTATACATTTCTTATATATAAAAATCTTGATCTTGAATCACTCTATCTATTAAATAAAACTGCATTAAAATCTGTAGCGTAGTTTTAAAGATCTAAGCATACATAGGGACAGACAGCGGGAAGGTACTTTGTTTTTACTATGTACGACGATGCGAAATATTGTGAGGACGCATTTGTGTTTTTTACTCTTTCACAAAACACTATCTATGGCTCAGAATTTGCTGAAATTTGACACACACATAATTTTTTAACCAAATTGACACATACAATTCTTATTAGCGTTTATGACATGATCGAAGCAAAACTAAGGTACATAATATATAAGTCACAAAATAACTCCTTTGTTCATCGCAGCACGTATTTCATAATTATCCACATTTATATGCTATTTACTGTTAAAATATAATTGTTAGTCGGTGTGTACAATCTAAACAAACAGACAACACGATTTGCGTACTAAGTAACCACTAATTATTCCGATTGCGTTCATAGAAGATTAACGTGTGATACATTATAACTGAATAGATTTCCACTAAGGATTTAAGTCTAAGTTTGTTTATAAGATTGAAGTAGTAAACAGTTCACCTGATGGTAAGTGGTAACTGCCCTTGGACATCTGTAAGCAACTTTTTTTTATCTAACTGAAGTAGCAAACGAGCATGCAGTCCACCTGATGGTAAGTGGCCACTGCCGCCCATGGACGTCTGTAATCAACTTCATACAGAACATGGGTTCCATCTGAAGTCAATCACAGATGCGTTGCTACTCCCGAGGATTATGATGGTCGCCTCATGTGAAAGTGTGCCGGCAACCACACCCTTCGATCGAAACGCAAGAAATGCTTCACGCTAGAAATAGGTGTGGCGGTGGTACTTCCCCGGTCGAACTACGCTGGTTCTACCACCTTCTCATAGATCTGAGCGTATATCTGAAGTCAGTCATACACGCTACTCCCTAGGACTAATACGGTCGCTCCAAGTGAATAGTCTTGAAAATGCAGGTTAAGGTAAGGTGCAGTCGTTCCTCTAGTTTCGGGATCAGAATAGGGCTACGGCATCTCCTGCCTGTCGTAAGGGGAGAGCGAAAGGGGCTTTCGGGGTTGCGGGCGGCTAGAGTGGGAGTCGGGCGATCCCGGGAAGAACGGTGGTATGTGTAGTCGCATACTGTCGTAAAGACTCGACGGGGTGGCGGGGCCAGCCGCCCATCTGGGAAGAGCTCGACCGGGACAATGCGCTAAGAGGACGCCGGTTGCGTTCCTTTGGAGATCCCGGAGTCCTCTTTATATCACCGAGGACAGCCACCAGGGGGGTTTTAGTGCGGTAAAAATCCCACATAACCCTGCGTCGCTCCCACGGTGTCGGGTACCTTTTGAAGGTTTCGAAGAACCCCTCGAGAACAAAATACTGCTAACGCTTATTACTACAAGCGTATGCAGTTCATGTTCAGTTGATGGTAAGTTCCCACTGCCACCCATGGCCACAGTTGCAACTGTAAGAGCAACTCAGGTAATTCTGTCTCTCTTACTATACCTTCCAACTTAGAACATATCAGCGATTAACACAGCCACAAGCAGATAAAAATAAATAGGGCAGTTCCTCCGGAGTCTTTTCACAAGTTTTACCACCTTTGCACTGTATACATAGTAGACTCCTAAAACACTAAAACCTACAGAAGATAGAAGTAGAGACATCATTAGCACTCTAATCGACGACCTGCGTGGCATTGCGGTCTGACGCGCAATGGGTCCCGGGTTCGATTCCCGGCTAGACAGGTATCTAAATGATGAGTTTAGATTCACGTTCTGGGTCTGGGTGTTTGTGTATTCGTCTTGTGTGTGTCCATGGTACCCATGACACATGAGAACATCCTAGTAGCCTATAAGTATAGAAAGCGTGTTTAAAAAAAATCACTACAGCCTCTCTAATCTTTGATTACATTGTAAACGCACATATTGTATGACCAAAACCACTGTTACCAATTACCATACTTTGCAGGTCAATACCCAGGTTATCAAACACCGATCTGAATGGATAACAAATACCGGTAGAATCCGTTATCGGCTCCGGTATTACCGGTATTGAAACTTGTTGCAGTGGTTGGGCCAGGAAACCGGCGTTTTAAATGTATCTCGTCAACCCGTATTGTCCCACGGGTCTTCTCTCAAAATGAGAAAGTTTTAGGCCATAGTCCACCCTGCTGGCTAAGTGCGAATTGGTAGACAATTTAAATATATAAATGTATAGCAAATTATAACAAACTAGTGACCCGTCGCAACGGTCGAAATTCGACCTTAATTTAAATTAAAAAACTAAACTTCATATTGTCCAAAGTAGCACCAATATTTCTCAAATTGAAATAAAATGTAAAAAAAATTAAGTAATTTTGAACGCACCCGTTAAATATAAAAAAGAGGTTTAATTGTCTAAGCCGCATTTAAAAGCAATAGCGGTATTTTGACAAATACATCTGACATTTTTGACGATATGTTTTTTCATATATAAGACACTAGCCTTTGCCCGCGGCTTCGCTCGCGTGGAATTTAGTCTGCCACATAAAGTTGCAAGGTGGTAGAGCAATGGTTCAACCAGGGAGGCATCACCACCGCACCTATTTCTACCGTGAAGCAGTTCTTGTGTTTCATTTGAAGGGTGTGGCTCACTTTTACATGAGGCGATCATCATAGTCCTCGGGAGTAGCAACGCATCTGTGATTTACTTCAGATTGAACCCTTGCCCTACTCCCTAAGGCGATTAACATACGGTACCGCTCACTGCCACGGTAGGCGGTGAAGCGGATCTCATGTTGTATTGGGGTCTAATAAATCCGTTGATGCCTCACAAACGTACACCAACTGGCCGCACGGCGGTGTTCTCATCACCACCGTGTCTCCGCCCGAACGACAGTGCGGGGTTCGGCGCCTCACACACGGGCTGGCGCCTAACCGCGCAGATCATCGTTGAAGCAAAAATGCATTTCGATGTCGAAAAGTTTATTTTGATGACCGGTCCATCCGCGCGCACAGGTGCGTAATCCGCCTTACCGCGCGGGGCACCGCTATTCGCGGCTGTGCGCGGTGCCGTGTGTTAATCGCCTAAATCAGTGTGTTCAAATTTCAAATCACAGGCACGTATATTAATTTGAATTAGTTTTGTCGGCAAAGTTTTAAGAAAGGGTCTCAAAACCCGTGACGATTACCAACGCGCAGTTGGCTAGCGTGGTCAACTACGACCTTTTTTTTTTTGTTCTCGAGGGGGAAACCTTCAAAAGGTACCCGACGCCGTGGGAGCGACGCAGGGTTATGTGGGATTTTTACCGCACTACAACCCCCCCGGTGGCCATCCTCGGCGCTATAAAGAGGACTCCGGGTACTCGGTCCGACCGCAACCGGAATCCTCTGAGCGCGTTGCCTCATCGGGCTCCTCCCAGATGGGTGGCTGGGCCCACCGCCCTTACGACATGCAGGGGATGCCGTAGCCCTAATCTGATCCCGGAACTACAGGGACGGGTCAACTACGACCTAAACTACTGCTAATCTGACATATGTGCCGAGTTGTGTTACATCAAAAGATCAATGACGATTGAATAACATATTTAACCTTTCCGCTGTTTCATTCTCATTAACTTTTTTTCTTTTTCGTCGAGGGAGAAACCTTCAAAAGGTACGCCGTGGGAGCGACGCAGGGTTATCTGGGATTCTTATAGCACCAGGACTCCGGGATCTTCAAAGGAACGCAACTGGAGTCCTCAGAGTGCATTGCCCCATCGGGCTCCTCCCAAGTGAGCGGCTGGGCCTACCACTCCATCTGGTCTTTACCACGATATGCGACCGTCCTTCCCGGGATCGCCTGTCTGGACGGTTCAAGCTCCGTCCATCCTGGCTCTCACGATAGCATGCGACCACACATGCTGACATCTTTTCCGAAGTTGCTGACTGGGTGTTTGGAGCTCTCCGTCTAGCCGCCCGCAACCCCGAAAGCTCCCTTTTAGTTGCCTCTTACCACAGACAGGGGATACCGTAGCCTTATTCCCGGAACTACAGAGACGTCATTGATCTTTCACATTTTGCTCCGTGTTTTATAACCATTCAAATATTAATATCATACAACTTCGTTGTATACGGCGGCGGCGCACGGCGCGTACTGCCGGTCAATCAATTGACTACGCAATATGTTATACTCGTAATATCTTCTAAACTACTTATCTAATTTACATGGTGTAAAACGCAGATTCAATCTTTATTAGATGCTTGATTTTTTGAAATCATTTATTTTGATAAGGATTGATATTTAGTTTGTATAAAACACATGAAAATATCAACTTGATATTTTTAAAATTTTCAAAGTATAAAAAGAGTTATTGTGGGTTATACATAAAATATAGACATATGCTGTCGCGGACTTTTATTTAGATCTATGTGAGCCAAACAATCCCACGGTACATTATATTTGGATATCTCCAACGGTTTAGGCAGCGTACGCTAAGATAGCTCTCAGAGGACAACTTTTTTTCCGACTAACCTGATATTTCTCGTTATATTATAACCTTATAAAAAAAAAATCATTACAAATTATAGCCCATGTGTTATTCTGATGTATAACCTATACCACTGTAAAGTTTCAACCTAATCCGTTGAATAGTTTTTGCGTGAAAGAATAACAAATACACATACATCCTCACAAACTTTCGCATTTATAATATTAGTAGGAAGTAGGATATAATATTAGTAGGATTGAATGTTCTATTTCGTTTACTATGTATGTGTTTTTTCAAATGCAAGGCAGTGTGTGTAATGTGTTTTTAGTTGATTTTATGTATGAAAAATGCATTATTTGAAAAAAATATTAACATTCTGCACTCCTTCTCTATGTCAACTATAACCGTGCAAAATTTTATACTCCTCCATCCGCGGTAAGTTACTTAAAAATGCTTCACAAGTTTTTGCTTCACGTATTAATATATAGATCACAATAAAAAAGATAAAAAAAGAAAGCGGGCTATTATGTTTAACATAAAAGGAACATAATGATAAATATAATCTCTAATCTACTATTAATATTACTCTAGCTTTTTCTCACGGCTTCGCGTCCGTTTTCTGCGGTGGTCATATATTTTTTTGCTAATTTTCAATGAAATCTAGTAATTATAGTCAAAGTCTAAAGTCGTCAAAGAGAGACAAACAGACATATATCCTTACAAAGACTTTCGCTTTATAATATAACGATATTTGCTGAAGAGGTCACCACTCAGGTTATTACTGCAGGTTGCCGTTGTTACCTAAAACGCTGGTATTCTGTGTAACCTGAAAAATAAGATATTTCACATGGCCCGATGCTTTAATTATTCCATGGCCTGGGTCTCGTGGGCACAAAGATAACGTATACATTTATTTTCATAATAATATATTCAAATTCATCATTGAGATACCGGATAGGGGGTTCGAATCTAGTACTTACTGTGTTTCTAACTCGAATGGTGACTGCTGCGCCACGTTAGTAATTACTAATGTTTATAAATAAATTGAATTAAAGCTAATATCGTATGCCATGCTGCAAGCTTCATAATATTATCATGCAAATAAACCAACGTCATTAGGAAAACGTCAAACTGAACATTTAATTTTATTTTTATACCAATATTCTTTCATATATTAATTACGAATTTAGCGGGCAACTGTATTCTACAAAGAGGGAGGAGAAAACACACATATTACTAATAATTGTAAAATTTCAAAACGTGTTTTTGTCACACTGTTCGTGGCCTAAAAATACCACGAACGGATTAAAATAAAATAAAATCAAATCGCCGTCTTCATGGCCACAAAATCTTTGCTAAGTGTAAACTGGGAAGACTTCGCATATGTAAACAATTTATATTAACATAATTATGCATATTCTTGATACTCAAGTTAGATTACCACGTAGTACATACCACCATACATACATATTATCATGAGAAATTCATGTTTTTATTGTGAACAAGTTTTTCTGCGTTAGACTTAAATGCATCTCTCGATTATGGGAAGGGTCTCTTCCTGTAATTGGAAGAGTGGGAGCTAGACTGGTCACCTGTACTATGTTAGGCTTATGATAATCACTAAATAGTATTAAACAAAATTGCTTCCCGCTGTCTGTCCCTGTGTATGCTCAGATCTTTAAAACTACGCTATGGATTTTAATGCAGTTTTTTTTAATAGATAGAGTGATTCAAAGGGAAGGTTTTTATGTATAATACAGGCATAATACGAGAATACTTTAGAAACATTGATCATTTTTGATTTTTTACTTTTTTACGGCGAAATGTAGTTCCCGGCGAACTACATTTCGCATTTCAGCTACTTTAACAATAAACTAGTAATTAAAATACATAAAAGTATAAAACTTAAATTGTAGAAATTAACTGAAAATATATTCTTATCAACCCATTATTGGCCCACTGCTGGGCACGGGTCTTCTCTCAGAATGAGAGAGTTTTTAGGCCATAGTCCACCGCGCTGGCCAAGTGCGAATTGGTGGACTAAACACACCTCCGAGAACTTTTTTTTTTTTTTAAAGAACTCTCGGGTGTGTAGGTTTCCTCACGATGTTTTCCTTCACCGAAAAGCAGTGATAATTAATTTCTAATACGCACATAAATCAGTGGTGCGTGCCTGGGTTTGAACCTCGGACCTCCCGATCGAGAGGGCAAGTTTCAACCATTAGGCTATCACTGCTCAATATATTAGAAAACATAATTATGAAGGCAGTAGAAACAGTGGAGTTCAACCGGAGAAGTACCACTGCCACACCTATTTCTAGCGTGAAGCATTTCTTGCGTTTCGATGGAAAAGTGTGGTTGCCGGTACACTTTTATATGAGGCGACCATCATAATCCTCGGGAGTAGCAACGCATCTGTGATTGACTTCAGATGGCACCCATTTTCTGTATGAAGTTGATGACAGATGTCCATGGGTGGCAGTGACCACTTACCATCAGATGAACGGCATGCTCGTTTGCTACTTCAGTCAGATAAAAAAAAATACAAAAGGTATTATTTAATTCTTAGCTGGCTGCCTGAAAAGTGTGTTGTTGTATTATTCAATGTAAGGAACAACATACAACACACAAAATCATTAAAAAGCCCTGCCTCGTATACCAGTCCGCATTTCTATAATCTGTGTCCAGAAAAACAACGTCCGATGCAAATCTGGTTCCTGGGATCAATCTGGTTTCGCTGGAGTCAACGACCCATCCTTATGGAAGGGTTAAGGTCCTTAAAGCGCCCTGGTGGAGGGGGAATGGCTTATGCTCGAAATGGTCCTTTTTGGATTTTGTGTAATTTGCAATATGGTGCGTTTATCACTATATAGTATAAAACAAAGTCGCTTCTCGCTGTTCGACTTTGAATAGGGACTGACTTTGCGACTAGGGACAGCCCTATGTATGCTTAGATCTTTAAAACTACGCTACGGATTTTAATGCAGTTTTTGTTATTAGATAGAGTCATTCATGAGGAAGGCTTTTATGTATAATTCATGGATAATATAGTAGAGAATCAGTGATAATTTTAGATTTTTGACTTTTAGGTGGAACGAAGTTCGCCGGGTCAACTAGTTATATACAAAGATTTTCCCGTGGGTCCGTTGGTGGGTTACCTTTACCACGGTATTGAGATTAACATGTGGTCAGTTAACATGTTGAATATAACATGTTGTCAATTCAGCGAACTCCCACCTGTAATTTTTGTATGTAAGTGTAACGAACACATATACAATCTTACAAACTTTCGCATTAATTGTAATGTGTCGTCAACCCATTATTGTCTCACTGATGGGCTCGGGTCTTCTCTCAGAATGAGAGACTTATATGCCATAGTCCACCGCGCTGGAATTATGGAAAGCAGTGATAATTGATTTCTAATACGCGCATAATTTTAGTAAAATCAGTGGTGTATGCCTGGGTTGAACCTTCTTTTTGAAAGTTTCAACCATTACCTCGGCGATCACTGCTCAAATTGTAATATATTATATTATCGTCAAAATTGCTTCATGCTAGATATAGGTACAACCTTTGTGTTACGTAAAATTCCATGTGGCCTAATAGAATTGCTATCCAATTAAAATATTGAAATGTAATACAATGACTTTAACAGTAAAGTATGTAGTATTTAACTGTAATGAAAGTCAGTATTTAATTAATCTGAAAGCTAAAATAGCTTTAGCGCATTATTCTGATGTGTTAAAATTAATATTTGCAAATATATCAAATTGTAAATTTAATACATCTGCAGCAATACTGTATGCTAAATTAATATGAATAACTCGTCTGAATGCATTAAATACTCGTTTTTAAATTATTTCAATATTATAATATTATTTATAAAAGTAAAAAAAAAACTTACCTATTAATTTAAACTAGTCACCCGTCGGAACGGTCAAAATTCGACCGTAATTTAAATTAAAAAACTAGACCTTACATTGTCCAAAGTAGCGCCAATATTTCTCTAATTTAAATAAATTGTAAAAAGTTTCAAGTTATTTTGAACGCACCCGTTAAAGGTAAAGAAAGGGTTTATTACATAAGCTGCATTTAAAAGCAATAGCGGGTATTTTGACAAAGACTTCTGACATTTTTGACGTTATGTGTTTTCATAGTAAGACATTGAATGTTCTATTTCGTTTATTATGTATGTGTTTGTGTCAAATGCAAGGTAGTGAGTGTAATGTGTTTTTAGTTGATTTTATGTATGTTTTAGGCATTATTTGATAAAAATATTAGAATTGCGCAATCTTTCTCTACATCAACTATAACCGAGCGTAATTTCATACTTCTACGCCTGGGGCAAGTATCTTAAAAACGAATCACAAATTTATGCCTCGCGTATTAATATATAGATTTAATTTTCATTTAATTTGTAGCGTTTTTAAATCGATTATATATATGATTTCTTTAAACTTTATTGACCACAAAAAGTCAACGAAAGAGTAAATTAATGATTAGAAGTATATTTTGCAGGTCAACCTTAAGGAAAAAAAATATTGCATAAAAAGTATATGCGTAATTTTTGCTCATATTAGATGCTTAGCAATCCCGTGTTGCCACATGCACCTCTCCATCCGTGGTTTCTTGGTCTTGGAACTAAAATCCTAAATATTGCCAGAATTAAAGGTGGTAGAACCAGTGTAGTTCGACCGGGGAAGTACCACCGCCATACCTATTTCTAGCGTGAAGCAGTTCTTGCGTTTCGATGAAAGGATGTGGTTGCCGGCACACTTTTACGCGATCATCTTAGTCCTCGAGAGTAGCAACGCATCGATTGAGGTCAGATGGAACCCATGTTCTGTATGAAGTTGATTACAGATGTCGCAGGGCGGCAGTGACTTACCATCAGGTGGACTGCATGCTCCTTTGCTATTTCAGTTGGATAAAAAAATACAATATTTCTCCTTGTAAGACCCTCTGTATTATCTTAAAAGTCAAGTTGAAGTCAAATCACTGGTTCTTCCAAAATAATTCAAAATATTCTTCAGGGTAATCGTAAAAATGTAGTTAAGACATAATTTGAAAATGGGTTTTTAAAGTCTAGATAATAAATATCTAAAGTATAGAAAAAATATAGAATCTCTTTAATCCATAATGTCGTTAACCCATTATTGTCCCACTGCTGGGCACGGGTCTTCTCTTGGAATGAGAGTTAATAATCCATACTAGTCCAGACTAATATTATAAATGTGAAAGTGTGTTTGTTTGTTCCTCTTTCACGTTGCCACATAGCTATTATATGATATGATTTATATTATAGTGACGTAGGCTACTTTTAACCGGGTTCTCTCATTTCCATGAGAATATCAATGTTTTATTAGTTGATATATATTTAATAGTTCCAGTCGTTGTTAATAGATGGCATTAGTAAAATTTATTTGCAAGTTCTGAATCACGCTATCAAATGCTAATGTTAATTCTCTCTGACCGTGCGGGCGAAGCCGCGGGTAAGAGCTAGTTGGTATATAATTCTTTACCACGAATATTTTCAACTTCAACTTTATCAGAAATACTCAAAACTTTGTTGGAATAGACAATTTTACAATAAATCAAATGAATTAAGTTGCAAGTTATCGAAAGAATATTATGAATTTTTACTAAAATACTTTATTTTAAAGAACTTTTGTTTTACTTTCAGTACTTTGACGGACTAATTAAATTTCAAACTATAATGTTAGTTACTTTCGTTCTTAAGTTTTTTAAATTATATTATTAAAAGTCTAGTAAATACTCCTCCTGAGCTATTCCCATATCACTCTTCTAGGTGCAAAGAGAGGTCTTCAAAACTGGCGATGCAGCGACTCCTTTGGTATTGCAAATATCCATGAGTAACGGTGACCTAATGATAAGGCAGACGGGCTACTTGATGTAGCCGTCAAGTTTTTTTAAATTATATTATTAAATTTAAAGTCTAGTAAATACTCCTACTGTTCGCATCAACCCATTATTGGCCCACTGCTGGGCACGGGTTTTCTCCCAGAATAAGAGAGTTTTAGCCCATAGTCCACCGCGCTGGCCAAGTGCGAATTGGTGGACAAAATACTCCTACTGAGCTATTCCCATATCACTCTTCTAGGTGCAAAGAGAGGTCTTCAAAACTGGCGATGCAGCGACTCCTTTGGTATTGCAAATATTCAAGGCGACTCCTTCCATCAAGTAGCTCGTCTGCCTTTTCGTTAGGTAAAAACACACACGCACCTTTTTATGTACTATAGTTTAACCTATAATACAATTATGAGTAGATAAACACTTAAACGCTTTCTACACTCATAGCCCCACAGTAGGTTTTCTTGTGCCATGGGTACCATGGACACACAAGACGAATACACAAACACCCAGACTCAGAACTGGAATCTAAACTCATCAGATACCTGTAAGGATTCGAACCCGGGACTCATTTCGCGTCAGTCCGGTATAGTAACCGCTCCGCCACGCGGGTCGTCAAAAGAAACAATTGCCGTGCATAAACGTTTTATAAATATCTTTTGAGGCGACCATCATAGTCCTCGGGAGTACTGAGAAAATGTATTATTCCCATAGGAAAATCGATTTTGTTAAAGCGGGCGAAGCTGCAGGATTAAACTAGTGTTATATAATTTAATATGATAACAGGTGGTAGAACCAGTTTAATTGGTCCAGGGAGAAGCATCGCGACCTATTAACACGCTTAACACGCTTTCTAAGCTCATAGCCCCACACTAGGATTTTTTCCTGTGTCGTGGGTACCATGGAAACATACCAAGACGAATACACCAAACACCCAGACCCAGAACATGAATCTAAACTAATCATTCAGATACCTGTCTGGCCGGGAATCGAACCCGGAACCCATTACGCGTCAGACCGGTATGATAACCGCTCCGCCACGCGGGTCGTCATTACTCGTGAGAAGTGGTTCTTGTGTGTCGGTGGAGAGTGTGGTTGCCGGCTCACTTTAATATGAGATACCACATTAGATCTCGGAAGTGGCAACGCATCTGTGATTTACTTCAGATAGAACCCATGTCCTATATTAAGTTGCTTAAAGATTTTCATGGATGGCTTTAACACTTACCATCAGTTGGACTACATCAAGTTGTTAAAAAAGTGTGTTTTAGTTTCTGTATATTTTGATAAACACAACAAAGTATTTGTTTTAAATTTGATGCATGTCTTAAAATAGACAGATTTTTACTTCTAAAGAAATGGTTGAAAAAGTTGTGTCATAAGGACGTTAATGGGTTCGAACCCTTGCAAGGCATACCTACATCTAATAATATGTTGTGTATACTTTATAATTTAGTCTTTTTTTTTTTATTTGACTGAAGTAGCAAACAAGCATGCAGTCCACCTGATGGTAAGTGGTCACTGCTACCCATGGACATCTGTAATCAACTTCATACAGAACATGGGTTCCATCTGAAGTCAATTACAGATGCGTTGCTACTCCTGAGGACTATGATGTTCGCTTCATGTGAAAGTCTTTTATATTTATATTTACTTGATTTTATATTTATAGAATGTGTGATACTACAATTATATGATAAAGCCTATTTCATGATAAGATATGTGATAACCTATGCTTATGGTTTTTTATATTTATTTTTAGCACCTTTCTATGTGCTATAGTTTAACCTAAAATACAATTATTAGTAAATAAACACTTAAACGCTCTCTACACTCATAACTCCACATTATCTGCCTGGCCGGGAATCGAACCCGGCACCCCTTGCTTGTCAACCGGTATGGTGACCGCTAGGCCACACACGTCAAAATATGTATATAAATAAATGGATGATACATTAAAACAAAAGATAATTTTAAGTTTTTTTATTTACATTTCGTTCGTCCTAACATAACGTAGAAGTCTTAACTTTTCCATGTTTTTAATGACTTTTATACAATGAAAATACTGCTCGATACATAAACATAAGACAAAATGATCGTATGAAACACTACACAGTGGCAAGTGAGATGAAATCGTGCAAATCATTGAGCATATAAATAGTTACACTACGTTGTACAGCCGCTAATACAACATTATACACTACATTGAGACCTTTTTCCTAAGATACCTTATAGTTACGATCACATTAAGCGGGACTGTTACCGAGGCCCATGTTCATTGCATTCAACAAGTCACCATTATCTGCGTCTATCTCCCACGCGAACAGACCGCCGAGCTTATTATTTCTTACATATTTACCTTTCTCGATAACTGATCTTGCATTGTCGTAAGTAATAAGATCGCCCGTCGAAGGCCTGAACACATACGGGGCTTGTGCAACGTTGTCGTAGTGGAATTCCCACTTGCCCTGAGCAATCTCGTTCGCTATCTCTCGGTAGTCCACCACACCGTCCTGCCAAGTACCCTTGACAGGGCCAGAAGCATTCCCTGTGAATGGAATGTCGTCTGTGTACCCGTGAACACCAGTCCAACCACGGCCGTACATAGCAACGCCTACCACCACCTTCTTAGGATTTACTCCTTGAGCCAACAGGTACTTAACTCCGAAGTCGGTGGTGTAGGTTTCCTTGGGCTTCCAAGCTGGAGCGTATAATGACGTCTGATGGCCCAGGGTATCGTTGGACCAGGCTCCCTTGAAGTCGTAGTTCATGAAGAAGATGTGGTCCATGTAGTTCTGCGCGCGGCTGTAATCTACAACCTGGATTTTGTCCCAACCGGCACTGATAGCGGAAGTAAGCTCGTATTTCCTACCAGTCTCAGCTGATAACTCATTAAGCATCTCACGTAATTCCTTCATCAAAAGAACGTAAACCTCACCGTCCTGGGGTCCGCCGAGGTCTGGGTTAGCGCCCTTGCCGCCAGGGAACTCCCAATCAATGTCGACACCATCAAAGAACTTCCAGGTCATGAGGAACTCCTTGACCGAGTCCACAAAGCGGTCTCTCTTTACCTTGTCGTCGAAGAAGAAGAACGGGTCGGCGAGAGTCCAACCACCGATCGAAGGCAGAATCTTTATGTCAGGCCTGGCTTGTTTCAGGGACATCAACTGGCCGAAGTTACCTTTGTATGGTTCATTCCATGATGATAATCCCTTTTGAGGTTTCTGTAAAGCAGCCCAAGGATCATGGATGGACACTTTGAAGTCTTCCCGTCCGCTGCAAGATCTTTGTAAAGCTTGGAAACTGCCTTCAATTTCTTTCAGACTGTCGTTAATGCCATCTCCTCCGCAAATCGGGATGAAGCCATATAGCAGGTGAGTCAAATTAGGGATCGGGATGCGGTCCGCAGGGAACTTCCTAGGGTAGACACCCCATTCGACGAAGTAAGCACCAACTACTTTTCCAGACGTTTGCTTGAAAGGCTTGTTCTTCTCTCCCATGGTGTACTCCAGGGGTGGTAAGTGGCTTCCATCGGTATCAGCGACGACGATCTCAGTCGGGTCACTCGAGCTGCACCCATCAGCGTTGCAGAGCTGTACAGTCATTTGGTACCTGCCGCCCTTCTTGATGGGGAAAGTAGCCGACCCTGACGCGCTGGAGGGTCCCGACCAGACCTCCTTGCCATCGAAGAGCACCTTCGCGGAGTCAGCCGGGTCCCCGGACCACACATTCCACGTGACGGAAACATCAGCCGAGTCTTTCCGTTTCACGAGCTGGTTGTACGCTGTGGCTGCCTGGTTAACTTCCACGATCGCGAAGGTCCTTTCGCCCCAGCCGAGCGACGGTTTCCCTGGAGGGGCGCAATGCACGAGCGCTACCAGCCCTGCTCCGAGGAGCACTGCCAATGTGAGCTGCCTCATACCGGTTCTAAAATCAACAAATAATTATAAAGTCGGGCGCGGGCTCCACATAAGCGTTGACACAAAACTGAACTTGCATCTCCGTGGTATCTTTTATATACGTGGGATATAGTAGGCCAACCGCTAACACGAGGGAGGTGCCTTGTCAAGCAGATTTTGAGATGTAATAAAGATCATTAGCACGGTTCCGATTTCCCGGTCGCGTTCGGTCAAGGTGACGTTTGGGACACATTTACGGAAAATACGATTGTTTTTTCGATTTTACATTAATTATTACACATTAGGGAAAACGATAATTGATTTTCGAATAACTAATGGACGTATTGTGAGCAACGCACTTATCGGTGAGTAAGCGCCGATCCCTATAATGTGAACTTGAACTAAATTTAATTGATTTAATATCTCTGCTTGAAAATGTATTTTAATTTAAAGCCGATTTGGCCGCACGCATTATTTTTTCATTTACTAACTAGTTGTTTAACAATGAATTTGAATAGAGCAGTATCTTCAACAAAATTCTATTTTTTAACCGACTTCCCAAAGGAAAGATTATCTATTTGTCACGTATATATATATTTTTAATAATCGTTTTACCACAACGAATATCTAAATATGTTAAACGTGATTTCAAAAAATGCCACTCAGATATTTTTTTACGCCACGAAGCTACGTTTTTTGTCTAAGATCATAAACGGAGCCGCAAACATAGTTAGGTGTGTCGTAAAGTGTTTATTGTCAAAAGAGTAATAAAAACACGAGAATTATAAAACTGCGGAACCGGTGTGAAGCTAAAAAGAGAACGAATTTGCATTTTATTTGTTTCTCTCTTTGATTACTGCTTTTTATCGGTATTTATTTTCACGGTTTGATGCCAACTTGTTAAATGATTTAGTTAAAGTATAAAAACTTATAAAAATGGACTGTATTAAGTGCTGCAATTTACTTTTAAGATTTTTTGTGAAGGTGGTACCGGATGGATGTTAGCCTAGTCTGGTCTAGAGGCTTGAAATTCAACTTGATGCAAGTTTTTATTAGTGTTCGAATCCCAGATACGCACATCGGTAATTTAAGACTTTTTTATAGTGAAAACTTGTTGACCTGGCGAACTTCATTCCGCCTAAAAGTTAGAAATCTGATATTATCATTGTTTTGTTCACTAGATTATACATGTATTATACATAGAAACCTTTCTCTTGAATCACTTTATCTATTAAAAAAACTGCATTAAAATCCATGTCGTCGTTTTAAAGCTCTATCTATCTATCTAAGCATACATAGGGAGAGACAGCGAGAAGCGACTTAGTTTTATACTATGTAGAGAAGTAGCAATGGCCACTATCGTGCATGGGCATCTGTAAATATTCAATCTGATATAAATATCGGGCGTTACCCGAGTTTGACCACAGATGCGTTACTTCTGTGGTCAATCTTGAAACGCATTGGATAAGCATGTCTCTCATGTTATAAGTGAAGTTTACCAATCCACGTTAGACCTAGACGTGGTGGGCTTTGACCTAGGTAAGACCCTCTCATTCTGAAAGGAGATCACTTGAAAAAAAAACTTGTGAGATTTTTAATTATTTCAAACTTATTTTTTTGTGGAAATTATGGCTTCTACATGACCATACCTACTATCATTACAAATGGAATACTGAATATTTATTTAATTATTTTATTATTATTATATTTATTAGTTTTATTATTTTTTGTATTATAATAAGAAACCTCTTCAATTTACCTAAAAGGTATAAATAACAAAAAAAATACAAATCTAACAGTACAAGGCAGACTTATCGATAAACTGCGATTTCCTATAATAATAAGTATGGAGTTAAAGTAACAATAAATATTAATATACATACATACATAGGTGATGTTATAAGCGAGTTTAAAATATAAAAAAAAGTTAAAAAAGAAAACGCTCCCGGAATTTGTTGACACACACAGAAATAAAAAAAAATGTTTGTACGTAACGATGTTGTAGTTATAGTTCTATTAAATTATACATATATAAAAAGAAATCCAGAGTCTGAACTTCGTATTTACTTGCAAAAATTACAGGTATGTCTAAAAATTAATAAAAATCCTTGTCTCTCCGTCTATTTGTGTGTTCGCATCGAAAAAAAATACTGAATTCAAATTTAAAGTAGTAAACATAAATTCATTCTCCGTGCACCACCGCCGTACCTATTTCTGTATTTTTGTTTTTATTTTTTTTTATTTGATTAAAATGGCAAAAGAGCATGCAGTTCACCTGATGATAAGTGGTGGTAGGTGATAACTGCCGCCCATGGACATCTGTAAGCAACTTCAAATAGAACATGGGTTCTATCTGAAGTCAATCACAGTTGCGTTGCTTAATAACAGCAGTGTAGCGCTTCTGGACTTAATATGTTATGAAAGACACACTTATCCGAGGCGTTTCGACTTATTCCTCAGGGGTACCTCACCTGTAGCTCACCTCAAGTAAACCTCGTATCTTATTTGGGATTGATCACAGATGTCCGTTGGCGGCAGTGGCCACTTACCATCAGCCCTGCATTTTTGTTTGTTTCTTCCATATCATAAAAAATACGTTTAAACGTAATACGTTTACGTGTAAAAAAATAAGTTTTTTTAAACATATTTGCCAAAATTAAAAAAAAAAACGCGCTACCGTTACCTGTTCACACAGTTTTATTGACACGAGATACATTTAATAAAATGGCACACATTTCACATATTAATAGAAAAATTCGTTTCGATTGATTTCTTCCATAGTTCTCTTAATTTAATGACTAGACGAAAAATAACTTAAAAACTCGTTAAAACTCATCGAACGCACACACAGACAGCTCGTCTCTTACAGACTGATGCCGTTTATTGAATTTTAATCATCTTTTCATCTATTTCGATAGATTTCTGGTGAAATTTTTCTTAGTGATTATTACAACATGACTCGAAGAAGAGTGGAGGTCATTTAATTTAACTGCTAAAGCAATAGATTTTCGGAATCGAGTAAAAACGTTAACCATTTAAAGGTAGTGACGTTCTGTTTGTGTTTATTGGCGTAAAACTTATTGCTGTATAATTAAATAGTAAGTATTAGGTAACTGTGTTTACGTGATGGTCTGTAGTGAGGTTGATGCTTCACTACACTAGACTAAGGTAAGTCTAAATTGGAAGGTTTCTATTTTAAATGCATTAAGACACCTTAATGCAGAACACTCTAACTTAGGCCTAAAATGCGATACCAATGTGCTTAGGTAGGATATATTTTTTACCCGACTGCGCCATTAACAGTTTGAAAGTAGCAAAAGATTATGGTGTCCACCTTAAGGTAGTAGTTACAGCCAAGGACGTGTTTAATCAACGAGATAAGATAGTCTTACCAAAGTTAGCCGCGCATGCGTTGCTGACAGCTAAGTTAGATGTCTCGGGTAACTCTGCCTAATTTTAAGCACTATTGTTACAGGCATAAGTAGCCGCTGCCTCTAGTAAGAGCATACAAATCAAACAAAACAAGCTGTCTAGTTGGTTGTCCTCAAAAATTTTGGTATCCCAGAGTAGTAAAAGTAAAATAGTAAGTAGTAATATCTCCCATTAGTAATACCTACCCACATCGTCCAAAGTGTTAGTATAGCTTTATTACGTTTCCTCAAACGATAATTATTTTCCTTTCGTACATACATTTAAATGTACATTGCACGTTAACGTTTTGGCAATAACTTGCATTGTAGTTTACGATGACGGGCGAAGTAAAAAAAATGGTTGTTTTGACAAAATGCAATAAACTCATACTAAGGTTACTGTGTAACATCAATAGGCAAACAAAGTACTGTACGCAAAATACCTATTAAGGGAGGCCTGTGCCTGTAGTACGTCTCTTTTTTATCTGATTAAAGTAGCAAACGAGCAAGCAGTCCACCTGATGACAAGTGGTCACTGTCCATGTACATATTTAAGCACTCGTAACTTCATATAGAACACGGGTTCTGTATAAAATCACAAGATACGTTGCTAACCCCGAGCACTAAGCTGGTCTCATATAAAATCTTTTTAACAAAAAATATCTACTGACTTCCATGTTACTAATAAGTCAAAAATAATTCCTATTAATTCTGGTTTAGAACATACTCAGTACTTAGTACATAGTCTCAAACTCGGCGCTCAACAAATATCGCTGGACGACGGTGATGAAACTATGTCCTATATGAGCGCCGCCATTGTTAAAAATGAACTAAAAAAATGAGACCCCATGACACGCAATACCTTTCAAATGAAAAAAAAACATCCAAATCTGTTCACCCAGTCCGGAGAAATCAAGTAACAAATATATATAAAAAAAAAGAAAAAAATATATAACCTCCTCCTTTTTGGAAGTCTGTTAAAAAGTAAGGCGGCAACCGAATTATAACAAAAGCAATATTTCTTGATTTTGTTACAATGTTGTATGAATCGTGGTCTTATTGAAAAGTAATCGGAAGATAAGCAATTGTGATAACAACATTGAGTATTTGATAACGGAAACTATAACTAATCATATCAAAACAAATAAGTGAACAATGTTTGTGAAAGGATTTTGATTTCCCGGAAGAAAATTAATTATTCCTTTTACCTGTTGTATTTAACTAGGATTGAGTTGCGACTTTGTGTTATCTATTTATAAATTTTTGGTATTAATACGTGAAGCAAAAATTTATGATTCGGATTTTACCGCAGGCAGAGGAGTGTGAAATTACGCACGGTTATAGTTGATGTAGAGAACGATTGCGCCATGCTAATATTTCACATTGCTAATGCATAAAACATACATAAAATCAACTAAAAACACATTACACACACTACCTTGCATTTGACACAAACTCATACATAATTAACGAAACAGGACATTCAATGTCTTACTATGACAACTACTAGTACATAGTAGGCTACCCCCTAAAAGGTTGGCGCATGCGGTCCTTACGGTCCCCTACGGTCCATAACTTTTACAGTCCACGTTATATATATCAGGTATCTCGTCAACCCATTGTTGTCCCACTGCTGGGCACGGGTTTTCTCTCAGAATGAGAGACTTTAGTCCATAGTTTACCGCACTGGACAAGTGCGGATTGGTAGACTTCACACACGTCCGAGAACTTTTTTTTTAAAGAACTCTCGGGTATGTAAGTTTCTTCAGGATGTTTTTCTTCACCGAAAAGCAATTAACAAGCATATAATTTTAGAAAAATCAGTGGCTCGGTTTGAACCTCGGACCTCCCGATCGAGAGGCCTTATCTAAATATTAATGTTATAATTACTGTAACCATGTATAATAATTATTTTTAACCGACTTCCAAAAAGGAGGAGGTTATCAATTCGTCTGTATTTTTATTTTTTTTTTTATATTTGTTACCTCATTTCTCCGGACTGGGTGAACCGATTTAGATGATTTTTTTTTTATTTGAAAGGTAGTGCGTGTCATAGGGTCCCATTTTTTTTTAGTATTTTTTTGACTAGGGCATCCATAAGAAAAACGCATAAGTCTTAAATTTGCATTTTCAATGTACGCGATAAATGTATGAATAACTCAATATCCCGCCAACCTATTTTGATGATTCTTTTTTTATTAGAAAGGATGTACTCCAGGGGTAGTCTGATAAGAGTTTGATAAGGTTCTAATCATAGGATCTTCAACTTTTTGGAGCAAAATAATAAAATTAGTGATAGTCGGCCGAACCTTAGCTGGAGAAGTCCAATTGAGTAAAATATAGAATAAAATTACTATGTAGGTATTTACTATGAAAAATTTGACCTTCAACTCTTCAATCCTGATGATGCAGGGGTACTGCTAGCCTGAACTATAAAAGTTGGTCGTTTGATGTTTGCGAATATATAATGAAATTGTTAAGCAAATTCATGGGACAAAAATTTGACCTTCAACTCCTCAACCCTGATGATGCAGGGGTACTTAAAGCCAAAACCATAGGAATAAGCCATTTGGTGCTTACGTATATGTTATAAGATTACTGAGCAAAAACATAAGATGAAAAATTTGACCTTCAACTCCTCAACCCTGATGATGGAGGGGTACTTCAATCCTAAACCATAGAAGTTGGCAATTTGGTGCTTACGGTTATGTAAAGAAAATACTAAGCAAAAATATAAAATCAAAAATTTGACCTTCAACTCCTCAACCCTGATGATGAAGGGGTACTTCAATCCTAAACCATAGGAGTTGGCAATTTGGTGCTTACGGTTATGTAAAAATAATACTAAGCAGAGGCACAAAATTAAAATTTTGACCTTCAACTCCTCGACCCTGATGATGAAGGGGTACTTCAATTCTAAACCATAGGAGTTGGCAATTTGGTGCTTACGGGTATGTAAAAATAATACCAAACAGAGGCACAAAATTAAAATTTTGACCTTCAACTCCTAAACCCTGATGATGCAGGGTACTGCAAGCCTGAGCCATAGAAGTTAGCCACCTGGTACTAACGTATATGTTATAAGATTACTAAGCAACAATATAAGATGAAAAATTTGACCTTCAACTCCTCAACCCTGATGATGGAGGGGTACTTCCAGAGGGGGCGCCCTGTTTGTATGAATTGTAAAAGTGTTTTATGTTTAATTTTTGTGAATATGTAGATGCACAAAGCAAACTTAGAGGCTTTATTTAAATACAAACATAAAAATATAGTCACTAAAAAGTGTAAAATAAAAACTTTTTAACAAAAAATATCTACCGACTTCCATGTCACAAAAAAGTAAAAAATAATTTAAATATATTTTGGTCTAGAACATACTCAGTACTTAGTACATAGTTCTGAAGTCGGTGCTCATATAGGACGTAGTTACCGTCGTCCAGCGAAATATGTCGAGCACCGACTTCAGGACTATGTACTAAGTACTGAGTATGTTCTAGACCAAAATATATTTAAATTATTTTTTACTTTTTTGTGACATGGAAGTCGGTAGATATTTTTTGTTAAAAAGTTTTTATTTATTATACAAAGTTATTAGATTAAGGAAATTATTTCAGCATTTTAGAACATGTCGCAGTTATTACAAATTAGCCATGTAAATATCATTTCGAAAATTTTTCGTTTTACTTTAAACCATAAAGCTAACTTTCACAACATGGAATACGATCATTAAAACCCGACGGCAGATGGCGCCAAAATATTCTGAAAAGCGGTGATAGTTTTCCATGCATTCTACATATTAAAGATCTGGTTTGTGAGAATGAAACTTTACCTCAAACGTAATAAATAAGACGGTAAGCTTCTTACAAACGTGGCGGTTTGAAATACAGTAATTAAATCATGAAAATAACAATTATGGTCCCATTTTGAGCAATTTTTCAAAGCTATGGGTTGTTTTTTTTTGTTCTCGAGGGGAAACCTTCACAAGGTGCCCGATGCTTGCGAGTGACAAAGGTTTATGTGGGATTTTTACCGCAATAAAACCACCCGGTGGCCGTCCTCGACGCTGTAAAGAGAACTCTAGGAGGAAAAACCTAGGGCTTAAATACGTAATTATAAGTTTGTTCTTTTCTGTCACGAAAGAGTCGCATTTAAATTTACTTTTCCATAAATACGACATAATTAAACAATCGCCGATTTTTTATATACAAATTGCCGACGAGTATACCGGTGTTAAGTTGTCACAACTGTTGCATTCCCTGATAAAATTAGCTTTGGTTATGAATGATATTCTAATTTTAAGGACTAATAAAGTAAGTAAACGTACATAGCATACAGTGCAGTCATTTTACTGTGTCCAACCGCCCAAAGGCTGCTTAGCTGTTCAACCGCCCGTGTGTAAGTCGCCTATGAAACCCTAACCGGTTATCAAGTAGACTAATCATTGCGTCGTGCATTATATACAGGTAGTAATCAATGCCAAAGTCAACATCACTGTCATGTAGCATCTGTGAGCCTAATTGCACCTTGGGTATGTTCTAGAACCTTGGTTCTGAATTCTAGTAATCATCTATATACAGTAAAATGGATAGTTCCGTGTGTCAGTACATCACGTATATATAAGAAAATTCAACTGCCTTGCTATCAGGGGTCATGAGATACAGTCTGGTGACAGACACAGAGAGAAGAACACCGGAGTCTTAGTAATAGGGTCCCGTTTTTACCCTTTTGTATACAGAACCACATATTAGCGTACAGGGTAATTGTACGGAACATTTATATTTACTTACAATAAGTGGATACAGTCAATTTTGTCGGAATTATTAAAAAAATAGTGCTACATTCCTCAAACCACTAAGCGTCAACCACTAGTAGCTACCCATCCATCTGTTACTTCGTTTTTTTATATGAGTGAAGTAGCAAAGGAGCAGCAGTCCAGTTGGGTTCAATCTAAAGTCAATTACAGGGTCAATTACAGAGACGTTGCTACTCCCGACGACTAATATGGTCGCTTCATACAAGTGTGCCGACAACGATACCCTTTACCCGAAACGTAACGTAACGTAACGAAACGTTACGTAAATAACGTAAATAAATGCAAACAAATAAATAAATGCAAGAATTGCTTCACGCCAAACTACCCGCACTAAAACCCCCCAGTGGCCGTCCTCGGCTCTATAAAGAGGACTCCGGGATCTCGAAACGACCGCAATCGGAATCCTCTGAGCGCGTTGCCCCATCGGGCTCCTCCCAGATCGGTGGCTGGGCCCACAGCCCCGTCGAGTCTTTACGACGGTATGTGACCACACATACCGCCATCTTTCCCGGAATCGCCTGACCAAACGGTTCGAGCTCCCACTCTAGCCGCCTGCAACCCCGGAAGCCCCTTTTAGTCGCCTCTTACGACAGGCAGGGGATGCCGTAGCCCTATTCTAATCCCGAAACTATAGGGACGAGATGACGGTACCTGCCCGATTTAAACCAAATTTATTCTACCTGGTTGAAACCTCTGTGCTCTCAACCACCAGTGGACACCCATCTGTAACCTAAATGTATAGATCTAACACAAGCCGCTGCTACGCCAACGAATCACGCCCTATAAAAGTGACCCGGCAACAACACCCTTTTAAACGCAAAAACCGCTTAACTCTAGGAATAGGTTTCGTCGTCGTCAACCCATTACTGTCCCACTGCTGGGCACGGGTCTTCTCTCGGAATGAGGGAGCTTAGGCAATAGTCCACCGCGCTGGCCAAGTGCGAATTGGTGGACTTCACACACCTCCGAGAACTTTTTTTTTTAAAGAACTCTCGGGTGTGTAGGTTTCCTCACGATGTTTTCCTTCACCGAAAAGCAGTGATAATTAAAGTATAATACGCACATAAATCAGTGGTGCGTGCCTGGGTTTGAACCTCGGACCTCCCGATCGAGAAAGCAAGTTTTAACCATTAGGCTATCGCTGCTCAGGAATAGGTGTAGTTATTAAATTGAACTAGTCACCCGTCGCAAAGGTCGAAATTCGACCGTAATTCAACTCAATAACTAAACATGACACTATCCAAAGTAGCACAAATATTTCTGAAATTCAATTAAATTTTATTAATTTTTAAGTAATTCAAAATTCCGTATAATAAAATTCGGAATTATAAATTACTTTAAAATTAATACAATAATAAAATACGGAATTTTAAATTACTTAAAAATTAATACAATTTAATTGAATTTCAGAAATATTCGTGCTACTTTGGATAGTGTCAAGTTTAGTTACTGAAGGTAAAAAGAGTTTTAATTGACTAAGCTGCATTTGAAAGCAGTAACGGGTAGGTCTACAAAGACATCCGACATTTTAGACGTAACAAGTTTTCATAGAATGTTTTTTCGTTTTCATTATTGTTTATTTCGGTTATTATATATGTGTTTGTGTCAAATGTATGGTAGTGTGTGTAATGCGTGTTTAGTTGTTTTTTATGTATGCGTATTACGTGCTCCTTCTCTTCATAAACTATAACCGTACAAAATTGCATATTCCTCAAACCGCGGTGAATTTCTTAAAAACGAATCCAAGTTTTCGCTTCACGTATTAATATATAAATTGAATTACACATCCATTTCCTCCAATCAAAACAAAAATGAGTAACAAGTCAATCGGAATTCGATGCAAACCGTGTGTCATCCTAACAATCAGAAAGTATCTGGGTTGGATTTACATACAATACCAGTGGGTATCGGGTGAACGGCCGGCCATCGGGTCGGCCAAGGTGCAAGGCGAAAGTTAGGACACGGTTAAACTGGTCGCTTATTGATTTTAAGTATAGCAGTCTGTGCGCTCGTTTGCTTATTTAGTCACAGACTACGTCAGAAGGCGGATAATTTTTTTCGAGTGTATGTATTTTTTTTTATCTGATCGAAGTAGCAAACGAGCATCCAGTCCACCTGATGGTAAGTGGTCACTGCCGCCCATGGACATCTGTAACAAACTTCAAATAGAACATAGGCTCTATCTGAAGTCAATCACAGATGCGTTGCTACTCCCGAGGACTAAGATGGTCGCCTCATATAAAAGTGTGCCGGCAACTACACCCTTCCATCGAAATACAAAAAATGCTTCACGCTGGAAATAGGTGTGGCGGTGGTACTTCCCCGGTCGAACTACTCTGGTTCTACCACCTGCAACATGTATGTTTGGATGTATCTGCAATTCTTTGCCACTTGTTATAGCACAGCTTGATGCATTGTAACATAATGACATGTCATTTTTTTATAATTTAACCTAACGATAAGGCAGACGGGCTACCTGATGGAAAGTAGTCACCGTCGCCTATGGACATTCGCAACCAGAAGAGTCGCCAATACATCACCGGCTGTGAAGGAGAGCTCTTTTCGCACCTTTCTTGAAGAACCCCATGTCATAGCGCTCCGGGAATACCTCATTGTAATGGACTCAGTTGTTATAGTGATATTTTAAAGTTAAAGACTAATCTATTGTAAAAACAAAAACCCGACTTAAATACAGTCAACTGAAGAGGCAATCAATCGTATTTCAGCTTAATTCTCCAATAAAATGCAAATTCAATACAAAACCGCGAGGCACTTAATCAAAACTAAAAAGGAGGATGGCATAATGAATCTGACGTCTATTTAATTCGTGAGGTCGTGATTAAACCAGATATCAGTTAATTTATTACAAGTCACAAATGCCACTGAATGTCGAGGGCCGACCTTTGGAATCATTGTTTCAACAAACAGTTATTCAATCTTATGTTATAGCCAATTTGTTCTCTATTTCGCATTACAACTATTAACGGAAATTGTTAGCATTCTTAAATTACGCGTGTAAGTATGCGACATACATATGAGACTTAAGTTTTTAACAGTAAATATATATATTTTTTAATTTATTATTAACAAATTAAAAAAAAATAAGATACATGAAAATAAGGTCCGCTTCTAGTCACCTGACATCTATGTAATTTTACGGCCTGCAACCCCGGAAGTCCCTTTTAGTCGCCTCTTACGACAGACAGGGGATAACGTAGCCCTATTCTGATCCCGGAACTACAGGAATAAAGTAGTGTTTTTTTATTTTTTATTTGGCTGAAGTAGCAAACGAGCATGCAGTCCACCTGATGGTAAGTGGTCACTGCCGCCCATGGACATCTGTAATCAACTTCATACAGAACATGAGTTCCATCTGAAGTCAATCACAGATGCGTTGCTACTCCCGAGGACTATGATGGTCGCCTCATGTGAAAGTGTGCCGGCAACCACACCCTGCTATCGAAACGCAAGAAATGCTTCACGCTAGAAATAGGTGTGGTGGTGGTACTTCCCCGGTCGAACTACACTGGTTCTGCCACCTTGATACATCATACCAAGAATAGAATATAACGCTTGCCGAATATTGTATTTATTTTTAATATTAGATAAGTTCTCATTATAAGTGAATGTTATTTCTTATGAGAATAAAGTTCTTAAACCTAAAGGTCATAAAAATATATGGATATTTTGACTAAACAAACGTAACGTATGAACGAGCGGTCCATCTCATGGTAAGTAACCACCGTCGGCTTGTAATCAACCCTCAACAAATTATAGATATCGCACTTCTGAATCGATAAGATAGAATCATATCTGAAATCAGATAACAAGAGTTTTATTTGAAGTCATACATAAAAGCTTTGCTCCCTTTTCTATCGAGGGGGAAACCTTCAAAAGGTACCCGACGCCGTGGGAGCGACGCAGGGTTATATGGGATTATTACCGCACTAAAACCCCCCCGATGGCTGTCCTCGGCACTACAAAGAGGACTCCGAGATCTCCAAAGGAACGCAACCGGAGTCCTCTGAGCGCTTTACCCCATCGGACTCCTCACAGATTGGCGGCTGGGCCCACCGCTCGGTCTGGTCTTTACGACGGTATGCAACCACACATACTGCCGTCCTTCGCGGGGATATTTTGTCCCTTGGAATGTAATAGTAGACATTTCATATATATGTAGTGAACCGGCTACCATACAACAGCACGTAAGAAATAGGTCCACCACCTTGTGTATATGCCCAGTATGTCTCCCTATTATCATTTATGTAATAAATATGGAAGTTTGTCAGGATATGTGTGTTTTTTACCCTTTTTGCAAAAACTACCGGCTGAATTTCGCTTCAATTTGCTACACACATAGTTTATGACCTTAGGTTTACAAAGTGGGGTACGCTAGTGGGGTACGAGCCCTAGGGGTTCGCCATTCAATGGCAGGGGGTTCGCGACAAGAGTTACGTAATAAAAATACAAAAATATTCCTAAAATAGACTCCATTTGTGACAACTAACAAGCACACCCGTCTCATTAATAAAATACGTTTATTTTAGCTCATTATCATTCATTACCTTTCATTGAAATAAAAAACATTATTTTCATCATTGCTTTTTTTTGGGGAGGGAGGGATTAAATTAGTTACTTCATTTAAGGGGATTTTCTCCCACTTGGAAACTCTAACAGGGACCCTGACCTAGACTAACACATACGACACTCATTACCGTAAATGTGACCAAAGCGGACAAAGCCGCAGTAATAACCTAGTATAACATAAATTGTTACATACACGTTTAAAGCGAGTGAATATTTAGAACAATAATAATTTTCTGACACGCTCTCATGCATTTGAACTAGTAAACAAATATTTGTACTATTCCAATATTTAGTTTAAACGTAGCTGTATTATTATTTGCTCTATAAACGAAAGCTTTTATTGTGCAAACATATTTTTCATATATCCGAAAAAATAATATTTAATTGTTTTAAATTTTGTATTTTTTTTTACTCTCTCTCATTTTTTGAAAAGACCCATGCAGTAGGACAATAATAGGTTGACGACTGTGTTTGTGTCAGGAGGATACCATGCTAGTTAATATTTCATATAACAATTTGTCTGTAGAGTCAAAAAAATATACCTATTACCTAGCATATTCTGATGTCTCTGTTCGTTTTGACCATCTTTATTACCATAAAACGTAGTATCATAATGTGTCAGGTTATAAACCTGCTCTGTGCTATTTTTTTTACAAATTATATGAGTATTTGTTGCGTGAAAGAATAACAAATAACCACCTTACTCATTAAATTTCGTCTTTATTTTACTTTACCAAAGTCATTATTAGTTTTTTTCAATTTAACTAGTAATACTGAGGTTTGTATCTTGGTTAAAAAAATATAAACAAAATGATGAAATAGCATATCGATGGTTAATAACACTTCTATTTTATTTAGAATCATTATTTATAACTAGCTGAATTTATTTTTACTTTTCATTAATCAAAAATTCTGACAGTTTTTTCAAGAAATATATGCTTCAAAAAACTAACCATGATGAACGCGTCCTAACATAATAATTAAATTGCATAGAAAACTAGATCGGCGCGCGCGCATCGATCACACATATACATAACAGTTATAACGATTATAATCGTAACCGTAACGGCTTTTTGTAACTGTCGTGTTATTTGTAAGATGACGCTATTGTCTATTGTCCATTGATATGTCTAGTCAGTCCGATAAACGTTATCTGTGCCTGTGGTTAAAAAACAGCTATGCTCTATTGTCTATGGTCATCTGTCAGCTGTCAATTTCCCCAGTAAAGTTTTTTTTATTATTACGTTGATCAAAATTACCATCATGAAAACTGAGAGAATCAATTACATTTAAAATTAAATAACTTGTTTAATTTTTAATACATTAGCCGCTAACGCAGAATTTTTTTCTTTAAAGTGCCAAATATTTTTAAACGAATTCATATACTCAATACGTCAATAAGGTTATGACAAACTTGACCCAAATTTAGTTTTTATTTTTTTACTTTTTTCGCCAACAACACGTCAACAATACTTTTTAAACATGACCGACCTGACATACATAATTTCTTTTTTTTTCAAAAAGGGCCACTAACATTCATTGCAATTTCACTTTTGTCATGAAAGTGTGTTCAAGGCAATAAATAAATACCAAAGTGGGTTAAAGGATCGTTTCGATTGTTTAATAATATTTAAAAAATGGCCAATGTCAGATGAAATAAAAAAAAATACCGTTCCATACCAAATATGTTTAAACACTTAAACAAAGAATCGGTTGTCTATCTATCTGTATATTAGTCTACATATAACACTCTTACTTTTGAAACAGAACTTAAACTTGAAATAGATATTTTTTTTTTATAATTTAACCTAACGATAAGGCAGACGGGCTACCTGATGGAAAGTAGTCACCATCGCCTATGGACATTCGCAACACCAGAGGATTCGCCAATGCATTGCCGGCTTTCAAGGAGAGCTCTTTTCGCACCTTTCTTGAAGAACCCCTTTTTTTTAAGAAAAAATCTTTCATGTACTTTGTCTGCTACTATTTTTTAATAATTAAGAAAAGATATTTCCATTTCAATGTTGACTACTTCCGTATCACCTCTGTGTTTAAATCGTTTTTAGGGATCGCGATTTTAATAATAATTACTAAATTATTGAAATAAATTCGTATTGTAAACAGAAAAAGATTCTTTTTACAATACGAATTTATTTCAATTCCAACACAATAGTGCAGAGTCTAAATAAACATATTTGAACTAAAACTAATAAAAAATGCATCGTATAAAATTGACAGAAAACTTCTGATAATAATTCGTGAAATTTCGCGTGAAATATTGGCAACACTGTCAACTACAATGTCATAAATCGATGAGGCGATACGATGACCATATAAACAATAGGCAGAATCGCATAAACCTTTGCTATTCGTCGAAAAAACTAGTTTTATGACTCTGGCCCAGTTTTGGCGCGAGTTAATGACCTGACCCACAGATATTTTATTTTACTTTTCAAATAGAGTATTTAGAATGTCATATTTTTATTTCTTTATAGACTTTTATATGTAATTCCTACGTATTTTTAATTGTCATATCTTTATTTTTCATTTCATGTTCTAATTTTAAATCCAATAAAAATATTTCACTCGAATAAATAATTATTAAACGCGTGAAATATTTTTATTAGATTATTTCGCGTTTTATTAAACTTGTAAATACTTTTATCTTATTTTTATTTGTATCCAGTGTTGTATCAAAGCATAATATAAACATTTTTAAATATTGGACATAAAATAACCGGAATAATATTTTACAATAACATAAAAGTAAACAGATAAACAACGTGGGACAACAACCGCAAATACTTGGCCGTTAGCGACGTTTAAAAATAAAATGTTGAAACAGGACAGATTAAAAAGAGGCACAGATTAAAAACACCGATGCCTCCGTCTAATTCAAGTTTAAGAAAACAAATCGATAAGTATAGATTACGGAGCATGGATAAAATGCAAATTCTCAATTATTTGAGGTCAATGCTCATGTTTATCTAAGATCATTGAACGCATGCACTTGGTGACCAATCTCATACAATTTTCAACTTTATTTTTTCATAATACAGCTCAATTTCTTTCAACAAAAAAGACCCTAAAAGGCTTCTTTTACTCTTAATCCAATAAAGTTAATTTAAACCTTATTTCACGGGAATAAAATTTAAATTTAAATAAATTGATAGATTATTTCCCGCTCTTGATTCGCAAAGGGACACATAGCGGTTATCGTAACGGTGAAAATTAAATGAAGTTCGAATTTCAATTTGAATTCCTGTATTCTGTAAACCGTCCTCACGGTTTAATTGTTATTTATTTTATTTTGAGTGTTATTTATATATTTGTTTTCGAGTAATTTAATATAATGTTTTTTATAAAATTGATATAGCAGTCACTATCACCCATTGACTGTAAACAGCTTCATACAGATTTAAATAGAAAGATGGTTCCATCTGAAGTCAATCCCATACGTGTTATCTGTTGTTACTCCCGAGCAAGATGGTAGCCTCAACCCATTATTGTCCCACTGCTGGGCACGGGTCTTCTCTCGGAATGAGAGAGTTATAGGCCATAGTCCATCGCGCTCGCCAAGTGCGAATTGGTGGACTTCATACATCTCTGAGAACTTTTTTTTAAATAACTCTCGGGTGTGTAGGTTTCCTCTCGATGTTTTCCTTCACCGATAAGTAGTGATAATTAATTTCTAATACGCACATAAATCAGTGGTGCGCGCCTGGGTTTGTACCTCGAACCTCCCGATCGAGAGGGCAAATTTCAACTATTAGGCTATCACTGCTCTTATAAAACGTATCAGAACTTAACACTGCTATTATCAGGCTGAAATAATCCGATGTCAAACCACGAAATGATTTGACTTTCAAACCATGAAAAAATCTTTTAATTTTTTATCTTATATTTACATTAATGTCATTTAGTCTTATTGCAGTTTTACACACATAATGTCGACATACAAGTCAAAAAAGACAATAATAATTTGTTTCTTTTAAACCGTTATTCAATTTCAAATATACAAAATGGCGTCATGACACAACAATAACTTGTCAAAGACACCTACACGCGACTCAATTATAAATGAACAATAATAATCGAATATGCAATTCACTGTTTTTGTTAAACAATGAACTTTTGCATTCAATTTGCAAGAACCCTTAGGTTGCATCTGGAAGCGTCCCCACCACCTATTTTATTTCAGCTGTGTTAAGCGCTACTATGCCTTGAACGTGTTAAAGGTTACATATTATGTATCCGAGGCGTTCCAATTTAGTGGTCAGTGGTAGCAGAAACAAGACAGCGGGAAACCGTTGGATTCAGAGGGCACAGGCCCGGTCGGAGTGGGCCATTTAGGGGAGGCCTGCGTCCAGCAGTGGACATCAAAGGGCTGATAGGTGGTAGCAAGGATGGTCGATTTTAGGTGAAACTCTTATCATACCTGGGATTAATTATAAATCTCCATGGTGGCAACTCTATGATAGCCTAATGATCGAAACTTACCCTCTCGATCGGGCGGTCCGAGGTTCAAACCCAGGCCCGCACCACAGATTTTTCTAAAATTAATTTCTGAAATTATCACTGTTTTTGGGTGAAGGAAAACATCATAAGGAAGCCTACACACCCGAGAGATCTTAAAAAAAGTTCTCGGAGGTGTGTGAAGTCCACCAATCCGCACTTGGCCAGCGCGGTGGACTATGGCCTAATACGCTCTCATTCTGAGAAAGGACCCGTGCCCAGCAGTCTGACAATAATGGGTTGACGAGAGATGATGGCAACTTGTTGTATTTGTAATTGCTACTTACAAATACACGGAACGCTACACATATACAACAAAAACACACGCTATACAATAAAAATGATAGTTGAATATTATCGCGTGTCTATATGTCATATATATTTCTAAAAATTAAAAATTTAAGGATCGCGAATAAATAATCATAGACATTTTTTAAATTATTACATTAATTGTATGTCACCTTGTTCGTGTGTTTGAAAACTACTAAACTTAGTTTGAACTATTTTAATATTTACTTTAGTTAAACGTGAATAAAATAAGTCACCGTATTATATAAAAACTTTTTGCAATCTTAAAACAAATAACATTACAAAATAGATTTGATGGTGGTAGAACCAGTATAGTTCGACCGGGGAAGTACCACCGCCACACCTATTTCTAGCGTGAAGCATTTCTTGCGTTTCAATGGAAAGGTGTGGTTGCCGGTACACTTTTACATGAGGCGACCATCATAGTCCTCGGGAGTAGCAACGCATCTGTGATTGACTTCAGATGAAAACCATGTTCTGTATGAAGGTGATTACAGATGTCCATGGGCGGCAGTGACTTACCATCAGGTGGAGCGCACGCTCGTTTGCTACTTCAGTCAGATAAAAAAAGCTTCGAACATCAGTGTCACACACAAAACTGTGTCTACCTTGCAACACAATTGCTGTGTTCTGGCTTGAAGAGCGTAAGACATACAAAAATCCAACTTACTTAAGGGTAACTTAGTTCAATATTAGTTAGGGCAGTGACCGCTTAACACATAAACACTACACGACACTTAGGCTGAAAACAGCCCAAAATTTCCGTAAAATCTAGATATTAGTTTAATAGAACACACCTATTAGCCGCGTATTGCGCCTACGCAGGCCCTCCAGTAACTGATGCTAGCACAATAGCGCTCCAGGAACTTAAACTCAGAATTGAAGGTCCCAAGGGCGGGCTATTTGTATGCCGCGCGCGTCTAACACGCGTTTGTGTGATGGGGTTCATGTTAACGCGATTGCAAATTGGTCAAGTCAATATCAGTAGTCTGGTATTACTACTCGTATATAATTGACATTGAATCATGTGGCGTTACGTTGTTTGACATAATGTTAAATTAATGTTTTTTTATCAATATAATAATATTAAATACGTTAAGCGTGTCGTCAATTGTATCTGAAGTCGGTTATATCTGAAGTCAATCACAGGTGCGTTGCTACTCCCGAGGACTATGATGGTCACATCATATAAGAGTATGCTGGCAACCACACCCTTTCATCGAAACGCAAGAAATGCTTTACGCGTGAAATAGGTGTGGCGGTGGTGCTTCCCCGGTCGAACTACACTGGTTCTACCCCAGAGTGGGTTTCGAGTCCCAGGCACGCACCATAGATTTCTCTAAAATAATGTGCATATTAGAAATTATTTATCACTGCTTAACGGTAAAGATAAACATCGTGATGAAAATACACTTAAGAGTTCTTTAAAAAAGATTTCAAAAGTGTGTCATACCTATTTTGGACTTGGTGGGCACGTGAGATATAGCCTTAAACACTCATTTTGAGAGAAGATCCGTGCCCAACAGTGGGTCAATTGATTGACGTAGTGAAGTTGGCTGCATGTCTATGGACGGCAGTGACCACATAACACCAGGACTACATACTCCCTTGCACATTTAATTTTCTAAAAAACACATGTTAAACAACCTAAACCAGTTCTACCGTTGTAATGGAAAATGCGTTATTTTCAAAATGACTGTTTTGAGGTAAAGGGTTTTTTGTCAAATCTCTACTTAACTTTATTGATATTGCAGTCAAAATGTATCTGGTCTGACAAACGAATGTTTCGGAAAAAAGAAATAAGTGCTAGATTATCTAATATATAAAATTCTCGTGTTTTGTTGCCATACTCCTCCGAAACGGCTTGACCGATTTTTACCAAATTTTATATGCTTATTCGGTAGGTCTGAGAATCGGCCAACATCTATTTTTCATACCCCTTAAGGGTTGTCCACCCTTAACATTTTTTTTATTTTTATATGACAAAACAACGTTTGTCGGGACAGCTAGTGTTGTTATAACTGAGATTCACTACATGCCACAATTTAATACCTAACGGGTAAACTGAAACTGTTTCGCCGTGACCACGGTACATGCAACTGGGTCGAAATATCGGCAAAAAGAATTGGAAAATAATTCAAAAACCACATATCGTGAGCACCCGTTAAGTATTAAAATGTATCAATTTCGCTATAGTATTAGTCTAAATCATATATCACTAAATGCCAATTAACAATCATCACCTAACAAAGATTTACTCTAGCACAAGTACTACATTTTCGTAAGGTTTTTATTGAATTGTAATAGTAAAAACTCCTTTATCCTAAAAACGTGTAGATAAACTGACGCAACTAACAATGGTCACCTAATTTCGTACTGCATTTATCATTCAGCTTTGATCGACTTCAATAGAAAATCAATCCACCAGGTGGTAGAACCAGTGTAGGTCGACTGGGGAGGTACCACCGCCACACCTATTTCTAGCGTGAAGCAGTTTTTGAGTTTCAATGGAATGGTGTGGTTGCTGGCACACTTTAATATAAGACGACCATCTTAGTCCTCGGAAGTAGCAACGCATCTGTGATTAACTATAGGTAAAACCCATGTTTATTTATTTATTGATTATTACGAAGAACGGTTATTCACCAATTACACTTTATAACAAATGAGTCACGTATAAAAAATAAAACATTAAATTTAAAAAAATATATATTGTATAAAGTGTCTGACAGATGTCCATGGACGGCATTGAAACTTGCTCGTTCGCTACCTCAAAATTAAAAAAAAAAAATACTACTACCCTCATATAGCTAACATTCTTCACGTTAATATTTTAATACAACTTTATCAATGCGCTCAATTTCGCCAAAATATGGATTACTGCGTTTTCCAGAGTTGCAAGTGTAAAAATAACCAAGACAAACAGCTTGCACCTGCAGTACTTGTTTCTTTGCAGTTCAAGTTGCGTGCAGCCATTGAACTGACAACCTGTTTTTTGTTAAATAACGCTAATGACGGAGTTGCGTCACATTCGACGTGAATATGATTTTTGCTTAAAATAGGATACTTGTGGAAAATGTAACAAAAAAACTGAACTTAATTTTTTTCTGTGACAATTTTACTTCGTAAGAATAAGAAGGAAGAATTCGATTTTATTTGTATCAGGTTGATTGATTTTTTTATAAGATTGAAGTAGCTAACAACTACGCAGTTTTTAAAAAGAATATAAAAAAAATATTTCTTGTACAATTTTACTTCGTAAGATTAAGGAGAAAAAATTAATTTTTATTTTAATCAAGTTGATTGTTTTTTTATAAGATCGAGATAGCTAACGACTATGCAGTTCATTTGAAAATAAATGGTCTCTTCTGCACATGGACAGAAACAACTCCTACTAAGCAGCTTCATATAAGACCGGGTTTTTATATAAAGTCGAGGAAAAATGCGATTTTTTGCATTAAAATTCAAGTTTTAGCAAAGGGAGATCTCTCGCCAGGCTAGGTGATCATGCCTGGGGAGAGGCCGTGCTCCGACAGTCTTTGTTCGGAACTTGTATACATGCGGGGTATTGAGAATATGTCGATAGCGTGTTTCAGAATACTAGTAGCGGCATCTCTTGATGAGTAGCGGGAGGTTGCCACAAAGTAAAATACGATTCTGCTAACTACTTGGTAAATATTACTGCACAAGGACATCTGTGATACCTGACACCGTAGGAGAGACGCAGGGTTATGTGGGATTCTCACCACACTAAACCCCCGGTGGCATGTTTATTTTAGGATTTCTTTGTTTGGCAACTGAGCAAAATTTCAAAATCACTATTTATGTAAGAAGTTAGTACGATAGTAGAACATTTTTTTGCGAGGACAGAGGAGCAGGTGAACTTAAAACGGGACCTTCCCGTACAAAGCAGACCATATGCTCACTCTAGTCGTATTGCCGTTTTTATTTCTTTCCGATGAAACAAGTGGATAAACTTGTACGAATTACATAAAGGCGCTTGAACTTAGTTCTAAGGGCCAATGTATGTACCTTAGATAGCACAAGCTGGGAGGAATGGACGACACTGCGCTGGAGTGACGCTAGGTAAGCACAGGTACGCCCTGTAGTTCCGGGATCAGAATAGGGCTACGGCATCCCCTGCCTGTCGTAAGAGGCGACTAAAAGGGGCTTCCGGGGTTGCAGACGGCTAGAGTGGGAGCTCGAACCGTTCGGTCAGGCAATCTCGGGAAGGACGGCGGTATGTGTGGTCGCATACCGTCGTAAAGACTAGACGGAGCGGTGGGCCCAGCCGCCCATCTGGGAGGAGCCCGATGGCGCAACGCGCTCGGAGGATTCCGGTTGAAGTCGTTTCGAGATTCCGGAGTCCTCCTTTTCAGCGCCGAGGACGGCGACCAGAGGGGTTTTAGTGCGGTAAAAATCCCACATAACCCTGCGTCGCTCCCACGGCGTCGGGTACCTTTTGAAGGTTTCCCCTCGAAAGCAAAAAAAAAGGTAAGCACAGGTGGTAGAACCAGTGTAGTTCGACTGGGGAAGTACCTCCGCCACACCTACTTTAGCGTGAAGCAGTTCTTGCGTTTCGATAGAAGGCCGGCACACTTTTATGAGGAGACCATTATAATCCCCGGGAGTAACAACGCATCTGGGATTGACTTCTACTGAAATCCATGTTCTATATGAAGTTGGTTATAGATTTCCATAGGCGGCAGTGGCCACCTACCATCAGGTGGAATGCATATATTCCTTTGCTACTTGAATCAGGTAAAAAAGATGATTAAAATCTCAGTAAGATTCGAACCTTGAACCGACTGAGAGTCTAAGCATCAAGATGGGTGACCGTTAGTGACCAAATACATACTAATATTATAAATGTGAAAGTGTTTTTGTTTGTTCCTCTTTCACGTCATCATATAGCTATTACATGATATAGTTTATATGTTGGGAGATAGTTAGGAGGGCGGCGAGTGACGTAGGCTACTTTTTACCGCAATCTTTCATTCCCATGACAATATCGATGTTTTGATAATTGATACATATTTAGTAGTTCCAGACGTTGTTAATAGATGGCGTTAGTAAAATTCATTTGCAAGTTCCGAATCACGCTATCAAATGCTAATGTTAATTCCCTTTGTCCGTGCGGGCGAAGCCGCGGGTAAGAGCTAGTATAATATAAACGTTTATGCGGTTCGCAGAGCACATTAAGATGTCGGTTCCAGTAGTTATAATTTAATAGCCGTCGTTAATCCTTATCGGAAGCCTTATGGGAGTTTACAACAACTGACATGGGTGGACCATTGACCCGTAGTTTCTTCAAACAGTCATTTTGAGTTAAACTTCAATTCATGCGTTGGATAAAATTGTTTTTGGATTTGGTTTCGAGGGGAAACCTTCCAAAGGTGCCCAATGCGGATGGAGAGACTAAAACGGTACTAAAAGGGACTAAAAGGTTATAAAACTCCCCCGTTGCCGTACACGGCGAAGGAAAAATGACTCCCGGAGTCATTTTCAAGTCATCTCCAAAGGAACGCAACCGGAATCCTCTGAGTTGGATGGTATAAGCTCCCACTCTTGCCGCCCGCAACCCTTTTTATCGCAGTCAGCAATGAATACAGTAGCCCTGTTTGAATCCCGGAACTACAGGAACAGCTATTTAGCAACAAAACCTTCCTCTTTTTGTGACGAAGAGGAAACCTTCAAAAAGTACACCGAAGCCTTCGAAGAAACTCCAGATTATGTGAGATTCTTACCCTCCAAAAACCTCCTCGGTGGCCTACCTCAGCGCTTGCAGGGGACCCCGGCATTTCCAAACAACCTAGATAAACCTTTTTTTGGGAAACCTTCAAAAGGTACCCGACGCCGTGGGAGCAACGTCGGGTTAAGTGGGGTTTTTACCTCACTAAACCTCCCCGGTGACCGTCCTCAGCGCTGTGAGGAGAACTCCGGGATCTCCAACGAAACACAACCAGAGTCCTCCGAGCGCGATGCCTCTTTCGGGCTCTTCCCCAGTGAGCATTTGAGGTCACCGTATCTCCTAGTGTTTAAGATGGCATGCGACTACATGACATCGTCCTACCAGGGGTTGCTTGGCTGTACAGTTCGACCTCTCACTCTAGCCGCCCGCAACCCAGGAAGCCCCTTTTAGTCGCTTCTTACGACAGGCAGGGGATACCGTAGCCCTATTCTCTCGGAAACTACGGGAACAAACCTAGATAAACCTATTTAAATTTTTAAATATAATTAAATTAGTGATAGCCTAATGGTTGAAACTTGCCCTCTCGATCGGGAGATCCGAGGTTCAAACCTAGGCACCACTGATTTTTCTAAAATTATGTGCGTATTAGAAATTAATTATCATCTGCTCTTCGGTGAAGGCAAACATCGTGAAGAAACCTAAACACCCGAGAGTTCTTAAAAAAAGTTCTCGGAGGTGTGTGAAGTCCACCAATTTGCACTTGGCCAGGGCGGTGGACTATGGCCTAAAACTCTTATTCTGTGAGAAGACCCGTGCCCAGCAGTGGGACAATAATGGGTTGACGAGAGATATTTAAATTCTTCAACTATTGTACCGTGTTGTACGGGTGGTTGTCCGCGCGTTGGCATGCGTCGCGTCTGAACGCTGCAGTTCCGTGTCATTGTGTCCGATGGTCAAAAATTGACCCCACAACACGCAGTTCGAAGCACTGTTATGACTGAAGAAGAGTTGAAGTGCTTTTAATTATTATCAGAAGTAGTTATAGTATTTTTACAAGACTCGTTTATTGCCGCGGGTACACCCATAATAATAATAATAACTTTATTAACAAAAAATAGTAAGTACATTACAGTCATGAGGCCTCTGGTCCCTGAGGTAGTCGAAACTGTGTTTCAGGGTCCAGCGTCTTCTCCCATTTTCGAAACAGAAATCTAAAGTCAATCACAGAATTCACAGATGCGTTGCTACTCCCGAGGACTAAGATAGTCTCTTCATATAAAAGTGTACCGGTGTAGTATGCATGTTGATATTTTTTTCCGACGGCGTCATTAGTAGGTGGTAGAACCAGTGTCCGCCCGGGAAAGTACCACCGCCACACCTACTTCTAGCGTGAAGCAGTTCTTGTTTCGATGGAAGGGTGTGCCGGCACACTTTTATATGAGGCGACCATCATAGTCATCGGGACTAGCAACGCATCTGTTATTGACTTTAGATAGAACTTCATGTTCTATATGAAGTTGTTTACAGGAGTTTACAGGCGGCAGTCACCACTTACCATCAGGTGGACTGCATGCTCGTTTGGTACTTTAATCTTATAAAAAAAGAAGGTTTTTCGAGCGTATGTACGAGTACATATGAATGTTTGTATGTCCGTTTCTTTGGCTAAAACGGCTTGACATATTTACTACAGTTACTGCACAGTAGACATATTAGACCAGTAAGGAAACTGCGTACGTATAGGGTACGTCATACCCTCCGGGTCTCTCATATGCTAAGGCAATGTCAACATAAGGGCGGTGGGTAGGGAATTTCGGGCCTCGAGGGGTACCCTCTTTACCCGGGCAATTCTCTAGGAAGTGGAATACCTCCCGGATCCTTAACATTTATATATAATATTAAAATGTTAATAAAAACATTATAATTTTATATACAAGTGTAAAAGATATTTACCATCCCCACTGTTTAGTGGGTGGTTCGGTGTACTCTAGCGTCGCTTACGAGCCGACGGTCGTCCTCCTGGTGGTCGGAGGGTATCTGCCTTTAAGCGCTCGAAAACGGCATACTCACACAAACATCGAGGCCGCTATGGAGTTATCGCGCTACTGAAGCACCGCGAGAACGCCATAGCGATGCGATGTTTGTGTGAGTGTGCCGTTTTCGAGCGCTTATACGCAATTTCCCTACTCGTCTAATATGTCTACTGTGGTTACTGGTCAAATCATGTCTTTCCTGCATAAAACTATATTTTCCTGCCAAACCGACAGATTCATATCACGTATATGTTTCCATCTGAATTAATCACGTACTACAGATTTTCGCAAACCGTAAATTATATTATTTGCATCACTTCCTTCTTCCGATTATTGTGCTGATTACTACGATGAGATGTATTCTAATCATGCGTTGTACGGTCGAATTGGCCTTCTATGTAACTTCCTCGTCAGTATGAACCAATAGTGCATTGTTTATCAAGGATGGTATGGACGACCCGCGTGGCGGAGCGGTTACCATACCGGTCTGACGCGCAATGGGTCCCAGGTTCAATTCTCGTTCAGACAGGAATCTGAATGATGAGTTTATATTTCTGTTCTTGGTCTGAGTTTTTTTAATGAAATGAAATCCCGGAGTCCTCTCTGCAGCCCCGAGGACTGCCACCGGGGAGGTTTTAGTGCGGTAAAAATCCCACATAACCCCACGTCGCTCCCATGACGTCAGGTACCTTTTGAAGGTTTCCCCCTCAAAAACAAAAAAAAAGGTAGAAACACTATGTGACGGTGGTTAGTAAGCAAAATCTTTTCTTGTTGTTAAAACAAGGGAAAAAAGGATGTTAAAGACTAGCTAGTCTTACAGTAAATTTATATAAGGTATGCAAGAATATTAAGAAAATATCTAATTCAATAAATGTAATAACTTCGCTGTAACAAATGCAATACGCTCTACCAATTCGCACTTGGCCAGCGTGGTGGACTATGGCCTAAGGCTCTCTCATTCCGAGAGAAAACCCGTGCCCAGGAGGAGGGATAATAATGGGTTGAGGATATATAAAACACTTGTGTATTTATTGATATTTATTAGTTACTGTACGGGAGCAGGTATAATACTTAAAATGAAATAATGAGTTCGACGAAAATTATTTAGTTTTATTCATGAACGCCATCTTTTTTTACAATAATAATTGACAACTGAATCCGCGCATAGGTAAAAAATACTTTTGAAATTGGAATGACGTGATTTCTTCTTTTTCATAAGTGTTCGAATCTTCAACAGTTACATTGATTTAAGTTATTTTATACAATATGCAAGTTGATCAATATTCCTTAATATATAGCGAAAGAACATGAGACTAAATTTCGACGACGACAGTTGTCCATGGGTGGCAGTGGCCACTTATCATCAGGTGAACTGTTTGAATCTTTAATCGTAAAAAAAATATAGAGCTGTGTCTGACATTTAAACCCGAGACCTCCAACGCAAGAGGCAAAATTCCACTGTTTAATTTAAACAAATATTACTGGTGAGTAATGAATATATATTGAAGTGAAAGCGACGTGACATTGGACATCAGGATGGTCAAGGTCTTCATTACCGTCCATTCTTGAAGATTTCAAGTGAAACACAGGAGTTATTCTTCTTCGATTTATTCACAATTGAGGAGGTACGATCGCTTCGACGGTTAAACAAGAATCTTTTTCTACCGGCGTTCGCTCGCCTTTTTATAACAATGTTTGGTGGTGTGACAATAACAAATTTATGGAGGGTAAACTAAATTACAATTCTAAAAATCATTAAATGTTGCTAATTCAATAAACAAACAATTTTCGATCTTTAAACTAACTAAAATAATTATTACCGGCGACGTGTTTTTCATAAATACGCGGTGTCGCGCCGACATATACATTAACTGTAATTAAATAACTTTTCTGTTATTATTAATATAATTTCTCGTTTAAACAATTCTCTTTGAACTTGTCTAATGTATTTTATAATAATTGTTGGCACTCTTAGTCTGTAATGTTATACTTATGTTTATAAGACCAATATTATGTAATACATGACTGTCTGTGCCCAGAATAAAATAAATAAATAAATAAAAAATGGTAAAAAGTAAAAAAAAACGATTACTAAGCGTCCGCTATCTGGCCGTATGCCACAGGGCTCTATCACTTGAACCGAACTGGTCGCTTGAAATTTTTACAAGAGGTTTAGAGATCGTATTCCGATTCGGTGGTAGAGTGAAAAAAATACTGACAATTTTAAGTTCTCTTGAATTTGAATATTTTTTTTTCATCTCTTTAATTTCGTTCCATTTCATTCCATTATAAAGTGTGTATAACTAAGGCCGCTATAGAAAGAAATACCTACTTTTAACAAAAAGGTTAAAAATAAAGGGGATCTTATACAAGAAACCGATTTTTGCTAGCGTTTTTCGGTTTATCAAATGAAGTGTTAAGCAGATACTTAAATTTCACAAAGCAAATTTGTATAAGAGCAATAATAATATTTAAAAAAGTAAAATGTTGGAAATTCTGAGATACGAAAACCTTCGTGCGGCATAAAGCATACGATTCGAAATAATGTGTTTTTAAGAATTTGTAAAATTTCTGCCATTTTTGTTTTAATGCCTGCATATTTCCACGTCGGCTTGTCACTGATACCTTTAACATTCGAACTGGAAATCTCTACGGAGTTCAGATAAAGCCTTAAATAAACCTTAAAATATTTTAACCGAAGCCCCTATATCACGTAAATACTGGAATGTCTTTTAAATGCATCAATTTAACCTTTTTAAAAAACAACAAATTAACTATTTTTTATCTGATTGAAGTAACAAACGAGCATGCAGTCCACATGGTAAATGGTCACTGCCGCCCATGGACGTCTGTAAGTAACTTCATATAGAACATGGGTTCTATCTGAAGTCAATCACAGACGCGTTGCTACTCGCGAGGACTGTGATCGTAACCTCATATAAAAGTGTGCCGGCAACCACACCTTTCAATCTTAACGCAACAAATGCTTTACGTTACAAATAGGTGTTGCGGTGGTACCTCTCCGGAGTGTCCCTGTAGTTCCGGGACCAGAATAGGACTACGGTACCCTCTGCCTGTCGTAAAAGGCGACTAAAAGCGGCTTCCGGGGTTGCGGGCGGGAAGAGTGGGAGCTCGAACCATCCGGTCAAGTGACCCCGGGAAGGACGGCGGCATGTGTGGTTGCACGTTGCCGTAAAAACCAGAAGGTGCGGTGAACAGTTCACGCCCACCAGAGAAGAGCCCGATGGGGCACACGCTGAGGACACCGGCGGCGGTCAACAGGAGTTCCCGGAGTCTTCTTCGCAGCGTCGAGGTCGGCCACTTGGGGGGTTTTAGTGCGGTAAGAATCCCACATAACCCGCGTCGCTCCCACGACGTCGGGTACTGTTTGAAAGTTTTCCCCTCGAAAACAAAAAAAAGGTACCTCTCCGGTCGAACTACACCGGTTCTTTATAGGTGTACGTTTTTTTATACGATGTTATAGTAAACAAACATGCAGTCCACGTGGATTGTAAATGGCCACTGCCATCCCTGGGCATTAGTTCAAATAAAACAGGGGTTCTATCGGAAGATAGTTCTTGCGTTTCGTTGGGAGTGTGCGGTTGCCGGCACACTCCAATCTCTCATTCTGAGAGGACACCCGTGTCCAGCTGTGAGACAATAATGAGTTGATGAGACACAAAGGTTCGTTCGTCCGTCTGCCACCAGGCTATATCTTATGAACCGTGATAGCTATACAATTGAATGTTTTTCTACCCACATAGAAATTATTATTACTTATTATATTATTATATTAACTATATAAATATATATTAATATTTTTAATATTGTATATTTTACCAATTAATAGATAATACTTACTTTTTATATACCTACCACAAATTATCGCTATCACCCAGGGTTGACTGGCAGAGAATGTCATTAGGCATTAAGTTTACCCTTGTAACGCTTAGTTTATGATGTTTCAAAAATTAAATAAATAAATAAATAGAAAACATTTTTCTGATGCACTACCACCAAAATTTACAATTAATCCGTAATGATGATAATATAATGTCCAAAATATAGCTCTTATTTAATTCAATATCCCACAGATCAACGGATTGAACGATCAAAGTTATGATTGGGACACAGTCGATCAAATAACTTTTCTCATTACCGCATTGGGCGCACTGTTCACTTTTGGCGGATAAATCCTCGCTTAAAATTAGACGTGGGAACTTTAACTTGGTAATTTGGATAAGTTTTGGTGGACTGTGATATATCCATTCATAATAAACGCTTTCTACACTCATAGCCCCACAGAAGGATTTTCTCTTGTGTCGTTTATGCTATGGACATACACAAAGACGAATACACAAACACTCAGACCCAGAACAAGAATCTAAACTCATCATTTAGATACCTGTCTGGCCGGGAATCGAACCCGGGATCAACTGCGCGTCTGACCGGTATGGTAACCGCTGCGCCACGCGGATCGTCAAATTCGGCGGAATATCATCGTTCGAATCTTAGCCGCAGATACTTAATATCAATGTTGCCAATTGTGGCCAATTGTGGGACATGACAATCTAACCTCAGGGTTGGGTTCCATGGTTGGTCCTACAATTGCCCACAACTAGAGTGCAACCCACAATTGGTGGAGAACATACAGGTCAGTAACCAACACACGTCAGCTGTTTTCAAATCACGAATAAGTCTCCGACGAGGTTTAAAAGCTGCTATTCTATAATCTATAAATAATCATGTCTTTGACCAATAGTAGTCACCCATCCAAGCCCTGACCGTGCCCGACGTTCCTTAACTTTGTAAATCGATCTACACAAACTTCACTAGGCGTTTTTCTTCATCCCAATTACAAGTTAATTTTTCATCACAAATTATTTAAGCTTCAACACACAGACATTCAACTATATCGCCATACATGTAGATACGTATCGAAGGGTTTCTCCTAATCATAAGTTTAATCCATACAAACTTCTTGATCAGAACATCGGGATCAATTAGATATTAGCAAGAAAGTTGCTGTCGCCGCTAAATTACTTTTATAAATAAGTAAAACTTCGAAACTTTTGCAGAGTATTAGCTTCTTCTTAACTTGTAAATAATCTATGAGAAAGTTAATTTAAGAAACCGTTACAACACGCGTAACAAAGCGGTCACCATACCAATCTGTCACGCGGGCTCTCTATTTCTGTTTTTGTATTTGCTTTGGGTGCGGTTATGACACCCACGACAGGAAAGATACCCTAGTGTAGGATTTGCACGTAAAATATTTTAATTTTAACGAATTTCATAAAAAAGTTCTTCTACTGAAATTGTTTTTCCTGCCACGCGGGCTTGTGTCTGCATGCGTGCCTCTCGCATTCTTTGGTTTCGTTGATAGTGCTCGTTTGCTATTTCTTTACTCTAAAAAAAACCCGTATACTTAATTCCTTTACTTAGCTCTCTTGCACATGATGGGTGAAGAAAAGTGTTGCCATTTATTTTTAAAATTCCCCCTTATATAAATTTATAACCTCATATAAACACATAATTCCGAAATTTGATTCAATCGCAAAAAGTCTACGAAACAATACAAAATAGCTTCCTCCTGAGGTATTCCCGGAGCGTTATGACGTGGGGACTCAAAAAATGTGCGAAAAGAGCTCTCCTTCAAAGCCGGCGATGCACTGGCAACTCCTCTGGTGTTGCAAATGTCTATAGGCGACAGTGATTACTTTCTATCAGTTAGCCAGCCATGTGTGCGTATTTTAATGGCAAAAGCATGACTTTTGGACAAAGATGACATCACTAATTATAATATGTGGTATATACCCTCTATACTTGTGATATACCCCCAGTATTTTTAGAGGAATATTTTTTTAACCTCTGTAAAATTCCCTAAATACATTTTTCTCTCCAAAATTCATTAGGAAAAGCCTTAGTAATGGTAGTGGAGAGGAACCCTTTGCACCAACAGAGGGTACCTCTATGACTCTAACAGACCACTGTTAGTCATAGAGGAACCCTCCTCTATGACTATAACAGACCTTTTTTTTTTTGTTTTCGAGGGGGAAACCTTCCAAAGGTACCCGACGCCGTGGGAGCGACGCAGGGTTATGTGGGATTTTTACCGCACTAAAACCCCCCCGGTGGCCGTCCTCGGCGCTGAAAAGGAGGACTCCGGGATCTCGAAACGACTTCAACCGGAATCCTCCGAGCGCGCTGCCCCATCGGGCTCCTCCCAGATGGGCGGCTGGGCCCACCGCTCCGTCTAGTCTTTACGACGGTATGCGACCACACATACCGCCGTCCTTCCCGGGATTGCCTGACCGAACGGTTCGAGCTCCCACTCTAGCCGTCTGCAACCCCGGAACCCCCTTTTAGTCGCCTCTTACGACAGGCAGGGGATACCGTAGGCCTATTCTGACACCGAGGCTACAGGGACGACTATAACAGACCTTAGCAGACACTCTGTATGTCCCACACATTCATTAAAATAACATAATTTAATATTAACTTATTACGTTCATCTTTATCCGCTTTATTTATAATTAATCAATAATTAATGTAAATTGGACCGATGGAATCCAATTTGGAACGACATGGCAGTACATTCGGTAGGCTAATTAGGTTGTAATTTGCGTGAACATTGAATATACTGGTTCATCGGACGATATATTGCAGATAATGCATGTTATTTCATGTATGTAGGTATGTTTTTAATCACAAAAAACTGATGAACTTCTTCAATCTGATAAAGTAGGCATTTGAGTGGAAGTCCTCGGGAGCAGCAACGCATCTGTGGTTGACTTGGAGTAGAGCCTGCTCTATATAAAGTTGCTTACAGATGTCCATGGGCGGCAGTGACCACTTACCATCAGGTGGACTGCATGCTCGTTTGTTACTTCATTATTATGAAAAAAAGCGGCCGTAAAAAAATATATATCTATATGTAGCTATGTTTTTGATCACAAAAAAACTGATGAACTACTTCGATCTGATGAAGAGGATGGAAGCAGTGCATTTGAGTGGAAGTCCTCGAGAGCAGCAACGCATCATCAAGTTGCTCACAGATGTCCATGGGCGGCAGTGACCACTTACCATCAGGTAGACTGCACGTTCGTTCGTCACTGTTGAGGGAGCACAATTTTATAATAAGTTACCAACGACATTAAAAAATGTACACACATTCAACGCATTCAAGTACAAATTAGCTGAATTTATTAAATCAAACCACGCACTATTAAAAAAATGAATGCGTTGGATGGGTTTTATTTTTTGTATGAATCGGCGAATGCATTTTTGTTATTCCTAATTAAGTGTTTTTCTCATGTAAGTGATGCAAATCTTTTTATGAGAATAAAGATTCTTTAAACATAACGACGAATGAGCGACGTCGTTTGACATTCGAACCCTTTATATCGCATTAAACCATTTAGTAGTCATTCGATCGGGTCGCAATGTCATATTTTACTATCCTGAAATAGGGACATCTGGACAATTACGAAACTTTGCCGGGCACGGTCATTGGCCTCAAGAAGACATTAACAATGTATATATCATATTCAAGGCGTATTATCAAGTGAGTTTCGTTTATTATAACAAAATAGTGGTGGTGGCTGAAGGTGGTAGAACCAGTGTAGTTCGACCGGGGAAGTACCACTGCCACACCTATTTCTAGCGTGAAGCAGTTCTTGCGTTTCCATGGAAATGTTTGGTTGCCGGCACACTTTTAGATGAGGCGACCATCCTAGTCCTCGGGAGTAGCAACGCATCTGTGATTGACTTCAGATGGAACCCATTTTCTGTATGAATTTGATTACAGATGTCCATGGGTGGCAGTAACTTACCATCAGGTGGACTGCATGCTCGTTTGCTACCTCAGTCAGATAAAAAAAATACCACGTTAGAAATATTTGGACAATTTAATAAAGCCTAATAAAAACAGTATAAAAGGTGTGACTAAACTTTAAATACCTGCTGAATTCTCGACTTCGAAAACTGAGCAGGTATTTTACGTGGACAGGTGACCTACATTCGATAAGCAGTGATAGTCTAATGGTTGAAACTTGCTTTTTCGGTAAGTTCGAAGTTCAGATCCCAGACAAAAACCTCTTTTTTTTAAATATACTTGTCGGAGTGACAGGCCAGATGTTGAGCCACCGTAGTCCTAAGACCCCTTTTATAGGAGAGCAAATAAAGGAAACAGGTATATATAGTATATTGTATATAGGGGACGTCTTACCCTCCGGGACTCTCATATGCTAAGGCAATGTCAACATAAGGGCGGTGGGTAGGGAATTTCGGGCCTCGAGGGGTACCCTCTTTACCCGGACAATTCTCTAGGAAGTCGAATACCTCCCGGATCCTTAACATTTATATATAATATTAATTTTTTTTTTTTTTTATTTGTCTGAAGTAGCATACGAGCATGCAGTCCACCTGATGGTAAGTGGTCACTGCCGCCCATGGACATCTGTAATCAACTTCATACAGAACATGGGTTCCATCAGAAGTCAATCACAGATGCGTCGCTACTCCCGAGGACTATGATGGTCGCCTCATGTGAAAGTGTGCCGGCAACCACACCCTTCTATCGAAACGCAAGAAATGCTTCACGCTAGAAATAGGGAAATGTTAATAAAAACATTATAATTTTATATACAAGTGTAAAAGATATTTACCATCTCCACTGTTTAGTGGGTGGTTCGGTGTACTGTGGCGTCGCTTACGAGCCGACGGTCGTCCTCCTGGTGGTCGGAGGTCGCCAAGCCAGGGAGCTCCCGCGGAAGCGGCCGCCCCCCCAGGTGGTCGAAATGAAATGAAATGTCTTTATTTTGTATAGGCCTACGGGGGCACTTACAAATTGTCAGTTACATTTTTTTTTCTTACACTACCACCGGATCGGAATGCGTCGATCGTGTAGACCCCTTTTATAGGAGAGCAAATAAAAGAAACAGGTAGATGGGACGGTCGTTTGATATCGACCGGTGCACTTGCCATTATGCCATCTGTTTTCAACATCTGACCTGCCACTCCGACATCGTCTCCGACATCGAAACAAAACATCGTGCAACTCTTAGACGATTAACTTCTTGAGCGTATAAATTTCTTATTCGCCGACAAAGTTAAAAAAATCTCAAGGGTCTGTGAAGGCTATCAGTCTGCACTTGACCAGCACGGTGGACTGTATTTAAAACCCTCTTACCCTGAGAGAGTTGGCACTGAGAGCACTATCAGTTGGCAATGTCAAACTTTATCTACTGTTCCAGAAGTAGGATTGGATGGGATTTTCGTCCCTGTAGTTCCGGGATCAGAATAGGGCTACGGCATTCCTTGCCTGTCGTAAGAGGCGACTAAAAAGGCCTTCCGGGGTTGCAGGCGGCTAAAGACGGAGCTCGAACCGTTCGGTCAGGCGATCCCGGGAAGGACGGCAGTATATGTGGTCGCATACCGTCGTAAAGACTAGACGGAGCGGTGGGCCCAGCCGCCCATCTGGGAGGAGCCCGATGGGGCAATGCGCTCAGAGGATTCCGGTTGCATTCCTTTGGAGATCCCGGAGTCCTCTTTGTAGCGCTAAGGACGACCACCGGGGGAGTGCGGTAGAAGTCCCACACAACCCTGCTCCGCTCCCACGGCGTCGGATACCTTTTGAAGGTTTCCCCCTCGAGAACAAAAAAAAAGGATTGGATGGCCGAAGTAAACGACACATAATGTACAACACTGTTATATTTTCACGATTTAACACTTATACAATTTCAGAATACATTCGGGCAGAGTAACATCTTACACTTATGTATTATTAGAATGATCCATATTACGATAATACCTTTTATACTAAACATAGCAGGCGTTAAGGAAACCTTCAGACAGAGACAAAAACATTACTATTAATGTATTACATTACATAAAAATTAAATATATGCATTTATAATATTTATTTATATTTATTTAGGATTCCGGTTGAAGTCGTTTCGAGATCCCGGAGTCCTCCTTTTCAGCGCCGAGGACGGCCACGGGGAGGTTTTAGTGCGGTAAAAATCCCACATAACCCTGCGTCGCTCCCACGGCGTCGGGTACCTTTGGAAGGTTTCCCCCTCGAAAAAAAAAATGGTAACACTACAGAATTAAATAAAATATTATAGGCAAGACTTACGATAACATTCCCTTAATCGAAATACTAGTGTTTTAATCCTGCTTCGTGATGCTAATACGAATAGTCGTCGAATACTAGTGTTTTAAGCTTGCGGTGACCGTCACCGCATAAGGCTGATTACACCCGGACACAGACTCTAGTGTCCTTTTGTGTAGACAGGACAATGTAATGTGGGTAACTGTTCCCTTAAATCCTGGATTCAATCATTATGAGACTTTTATGATATTGTAGAAACGTTGTACAGTCCACGTGATGTAATAGTAGGTAAGTTTTTTTTTAATTGGGTCTTTTTCAGTTCTGTTGGCAAGCTTTCGATTTTTAACCCTTTTAAAATGAGTTAGAAGTTGTAAACTTTGCAGTCCACATGACGGTAAGTGACCACTGTCCATAGGCAACTGTACGCTTTAATATATATAACAGGGTTAGTATATAGTCATAGTCCTCAGAAGTAGCAATGCATCTGTGATTGACTTCAGATGGAACTCATGTTCTGTATGAAGTTGATTACAGATGTCCATGAACGGCAGTGACACTTACCATCAGGTGAACTGCATGCTCGTTTGCTACTTCAGTCAAATAAAAAAAATGTACAGATTGCATCACGCTGAAATTTTCACACTGACTCTTAATAACCTGGATTAGCACATACTCATTCCCATAGTAAACGTGATCACAGCGAAACCACGGGATTAAGCTAGTTGTTACACAATCCCACCAATCGTAATCATCAACATGATAATTCCATTCAGAATTCAAACCAGGCTGGAAGCTCGTTGTTTCATAATTCGGTCATATCTTAACTGTACACCAAGGAATAATGATAAATGGTGTTGATGTATATATATAAAATTGGACGTTTCGTGCTGAATTTATTTATTTGGTTGTACCAACAAAGTAAGCACTTACATTCCATTATGGTAGGCTACATAATAAGAATAAAAAAAGAATAATTAAAATCGGTCCACTAACGGCTGAGTAATTTTTGTACATACATAAATATATATATATATATATATATATATATATATATATATATATATATATATATATATATATATATATATATATATATATATATATATATATATATATATATGTATGTAGACCACGGAGCGGGCCAAATGCAAATTGGTAGGTTCTACGCGCCTTGGTTTTTGATTATGTTTCCCTATAGATGTTTTCCTTCGCTGTAAAACAGAGATTACAATTATTTTAGTAAAATCGTTTGTGCATGCATTATTATTTCCACTAAACACAAATTTCTTATAAAGCCCACTTAATACTCATCGAACAATATAATACATTTTGTATTGAAATTTCAAGATTTACAAAGCAAAATTCAGTTAGAAAAGTTCCAATAATTCAGAATTCAAGAAATTCAGTTAGTTAGATAATTTACTCAAATATAACGGTCACTATTGGTACATACTTAGACTAGCACAAAATATAGAGTTACTTAAAATCGAAAAAACCACACGAAACAGCAAGAAAAACTTGTATAAATGTAAAGCAATCTAGATAGCTCGCTACACTCACGAGACCGCGCCGCGCAGATAACCCCATTTGTTGGTAACAACAGGCTTGGAATACTGGGAAATACAATGACGCCGATATTCACGGTAAGTTAATGTGGAGTATTCTCTACCCATTTCCCACTGCTGGGCACAATATGCGAGTTTTAGGGTCCATTGCAATGTCCAAGTGCAAATTGGTTGTAAAACCTTGTGAAGGTTTTTAGTGATGTATCCTTATAGCATCTCTCATAATGCAATATAGTGCATTTCAAATTTATATTCGAAGATTTACAAAACTTAATATACTAAACCAAATATTAACAGGATTTTGACCCATACATTACTGTCATATCACACATACTTAGGTATGACTCTATAACAAGAAGTTACAATTCCTTAAAACCAGAAAAAAACCACGCGAAACAGCAAGGAAAACTTGTATAAATGTAAAGCAATCTAGATAGCTCGCTACACTCCCGAGACCGCGCCGCGCAGATAACCCCATTTGTTGGTAACAACAGGCTTGCAATACGACGGGGAAATACAATGACGATATTCACGGTGAGTTAATGTGGAATATTCTCAACCCATTGTCCCACCGCTGGGCTTAGGTTTTCTCTTGGAATACACTCACGCTTTCTACACTCAGAGCCCCACACTAGGATTTTTTCCTGTGTCTTGGGTACCATGGATACACACAAGACGACACATACCCAAACCAGAACATGAATCTAAACTCATCATCCAGATACCTGTCTGGCTTGAATCGAACCAGGAACCCATTGCGCGTCAGACCGGTATGGCAACCGCTCCGCCACACGAGTCGACTGAAACACATCGCGAGGATGAACATGAACAGTGATAGCCTAATGGTTGAAACTTGCCCTTTCGATCGGGCGGTCAAAGGTTCAAACCCAGGCACGCTCCACTGATTTTTCCAAAATTATGTGCGTATTAGAATTAATTATCGCTGCTCTTCAGTGAAGGAAAATATCGTGAGAAAACCTACATACCCGAGAGTTATTTAAAAAAAATGTTTTCAGAGGTGTGTGAAGTCCACCAATTTGCACTTGGCCAGCGGGGTGGACTATGGCCTCTTATTCTGAGAGAAGACCCGTGCCCAGCAGTGGGACAACAATAATGGGTTGACGAGTGAAGTAAAACAAGTACAGTAAGTAACGGAAAATACATTTCCGAACGACTCTCAAAACGAACATATTGTCGGTTTCCGAACGTACGCGCTAACGTTAGCCCGTAGCTAATCCGTATGCCGATAATCTGCTTCGGTCCTTCAGCCGGATAATATTAACAAGTGTCATTTGGGTCGCTTTTGTCAACGATAGCAGATTACTAGGGTGCCAATGAATTACGAATATATCGGGTTTATATAATACATGTGTGTAACACTTTTATCTGGCAATTTTCACACAATCTCCGAAAAATTGTTACTTTTACGACCGGGCAACTTCACTTACTCCTGGAGAGTAGCAACGTATCTGTGTTTGAGCACACATAATATCCTTGTTCTGTAGGAATTTGCTTAGAGCATGATAGCCTAACGGTTGAAACTTGCCCTCTCAATCGGGAGGTCCGAGGTTCAAACCCAGGCACGCACCATTATTTTTTCTAATTATGTGCGTATTAGAAATGAATTATTACTGCTTTTCGGTGAAGGCAAACATCGTGAGGAAACCTAACACCCGAGCATTCTTAAAAAAAAAGTTCTCGGAGGTGTATGAAGTCCACCAATTCGCACTTGGCCAGCGCGGTGGGCTATCGCCTAAAACTCTCTCAGTCCGAGGGAGGACCCGTGCCCAGCAGTGGGACAACAATGGGTTGGCAAGAGAAGTAAAACAAGTACAGTAAGTAACCGAAAATACATTTCCGAACGCCTCCCTCTGCCGCAGTCGGGTAAAGAGCACCATTTTCGACAAACTTCCAGTCTTAAATGTATTATGGCCACACGACTGAGAGCCGCAGTATATCTAGACGCGGCGCTAACGGGGCTTTGTGGCAACGTTAACGTTGTAACGCCGGCTTAGCTGTAACGTGATGCCGATATCTGGACATACGAAACGAGCTTTTCCTAATAAATACCAAATAGTTTCGAAAATCCTGTAATAGCCTGTTTAATAGCGTTTCTTTAATACTAAACATGGGTATTGTTTTTATGTAACGTGATGCTGATATCTGGGCATACACATAATAATATCGTCCCTTCCTGCTTTTTGTCTAATAGCAGGCGCCATATTTAAAAAAAATGCGTCACTCTGACAAATGATTTGATTTCAAAGGTATGTCATAGGGTACAAATCTGTAAAGTCATTTGGGCTGGAGCGTGACGTCAAAGTAGAAGACATAAATAAATATGTTCGAAAAACATTAACCTCAGTCTGATGCAGTCGGGTAAAAAGCACACTTTTTCGACAAACTTCCAGTCTTAAATGTATTATGGCCACACGACTGAGAGCCGCAGTATATCTAGACGCGGCGCTAACGGGGCTTTGTGGCAACGTTAACGTTGTAACGCCGGCTTAGCTGTAACGTGATGCCGATATCTGAACATACGAAACGAGCTTTTCCTAATAAATACCAAATAGTTTGGAAAACGTTTAAGGAAAAGGAGCACAGGTCGCCCCCTCACTAGGTGGACCGAAGACCTGAAGAAGACAGCGGGAAACCGTTGGATTCTGAGGGTAAAGGACCGGTTGGAGTGGCGTCATTTAGGGGAGGCCTATGTCCAGCAGTGGTCCTCAAAGGGCTGATGGATGGATGGATGAGTTTGGAAAATCCTGTAATAGCCTGTTTAATAGCGTTTCTTGATACCCAATATGGGTATTGTTTTTATGTAACGTGATGCTAATATCTGGACATACACATAATAATATCGTCCCTTCCTGCTTTTTGTCTAATCGCAGGCGCCATATTTGAAAATTTTGCGACACACTGACAAATGATTCATTTTCAATGGTATGTCATAGGGTACAATCCGTCAAGTTATTTGGGCTGGAGCGTGCCAAAGAAGAGAACATACATAAATATGTTCGAAAAACATTAACCTCAGTCTGATGCAGTCGGGTAAAAGCACCATTTTCGACAAACTTCCAGTCTTAAATGTATTATGGCCACACGACTGAGAGCCGCAGTATATCTAGACGCGGCGCTAACGGGGCTTTGTAACGTTAACGTTGTAACACCGGCTTAGCTGTAACGTGATGCCGATATCTGGACATACATATAGAAATATCGTTCCTTCCTGCTTTTTGTCTGATCGTAGGCGCTATATTTAAAAAATATATAGCCCATGTCATTGTGAGAAATTTTTTCCTTTTCCAACTGTGTGTCGTATGTTATGATCTGTCAAGCCGTTTGGGCTGGAGCGCGTGCCTAAGAAATGGACATCCATATCATCCATATGTATATACAAACAATCATACTTACATACGCTCGAGAAGTAGTACCCTCCGTCTAACGCAGTCGGGCAAAAGTCACAGTTTTAGGGCTTAAAACGCAGTTTCAAGACGACGCCTCATAATTTTCAAACAAAAAAAGACGACATATATACATATGCTCGAAAAACATTAACCTCAGTCTGATGCAGTCGGGTAAAAGCACCATTCTCGACAAACTTCCAGTCTTAAATATATTATGGCCACACGACTGAGAGCCGCAGTATATCTAGACGCGGCGCTAACGGGGCTTTGTGGCAACGTTAACGTTGTAACGCCGGCTTAGCTGTAACGTGATGCCGATATCTGAACATACGAAACGAGCTTTTCCTAATAAATACCAAATAGTTTGGAAAACGTTTAAGGAAAAGGAGCACAGGTCGCCCCTCACTAGGTGGACCGAAGATCCGAAGAAGACAGCGGGAAACCGTTGGATTCAGAAGGTAAAGGACCGGTTGGAGTGGCGTTATTTAGGGGAGGCCTATGTCCAGCAGTGGTCCTCAAAGGGCTGATGGATGGATGGATGAGTTTGGAAAATCCTGTAATAGCCTGTTTAATAGAGTTTCTTTAATACTAAATATGGGTATTGTTTTTATGTAACGTGATGCTGATATCTGGACATACACATAATAATATCGTCCCTTCCTGCTTTTTGTCTGATCGCAGCCGCCATATTTGAAAATTTTGCGTCACTGACAAATGATTTAATTTCAAGGGTATGTCATAGGGTACAAATCTGTCAAGTCATTTGGGCTGGAGCGTGATGTCAAAGAAGAAGACATAAATAAATATGTTCGAAAAACATTAACCTCAGTCTGATGCAGTCGGGTAAAGAGCACCATTTTCGACAAACTTCCAGTCTTAAATGTATTATGGCCACACGACTGAGAGCCGCAGTATATCTAGACGCGGCGCTAACGGGGCTTTGTGGCAACGTTAACGTTGTAACGCCGGCTTAGCTGTAACGTGATGCCGATATCTGGACATACGGAACGAGCTTTTTCTTAACTAGAAACATCAAATAGCTTGGAAAATCCAAAAGTACACGCCTCATAACGCTTGGTATAAAAAGCCAGAAATTAGTATGAAAAAAACGACAAGTGAAACTTAAATTTGGAATCGGATATTTTGTTTTAATAATGTATTTTATGTAACCTTGTGTTCCAGAAGTAGGATTAGATGGCCAAAGTAAACGACACATTATGTACAACACTGCTATATTTTCACGATTTTACACTTACACAATTTCAGAATACATTCGGACAGAGTAACGTCATACATTTGTGAATTATTAGAATGATCCATATTACGATAATACCCTCCCTTTTATACTAAATGTCATTTTTGGTATAAAAGTTATAAAAGGGCGTTAAGGAAACCGTCACAGAGACAAAAACATTACTATTAATCTATTATATAAAATTAAATATATGCATTGATAATATTTATTTATATAACCATTTATATTTATTTATATTGTGACCTATTGATTTATGATATTTATAATAACATGGCACGATCAATTTAAATACAATCATTATATAGATTCTTATTGATGTTTATAACTAATGTCATGAGTTTAACAGTAGTGTCCCCAGGCAAGCTACTTGTTGGTTTGTAACACTTGTTTTAGATTTATGATAAAATAGTAACTTCGATACTCAAATTGTGGTAGTTGCACCTGGCAGTATTCTATCGGATACTTTTTGGAGAGTGTGCGTCTGAACTACACAATTTAATTCCTGCAGCTCCCTTCTACCATCGGACATCTAGACGAACCGCGGGTTACCACCGATATCAAGTTGATGTTCCATTTGGGCGCACAAAGCGCTTCAGTAATTTCTTCTTGCTGCGAACTGCCAAGGAGTGGAACTCTCTTCCGCGTTCGTTGTTCCCCGACACTTATAATCTAGAAGTTTTCAAGACGAGGGTGAATAGGCTTTATCTAAGCAAGCGTGTAACATCCTAGGCTGCATCTTAAACATCAGGTAAGGTCGCGGCCAAACGTTGGCCTATAATAAGATAAAAAAAACCTCGAAATTTTTTTTTTTAGATTGAAGTTAAATCATAGTTTATGATGATCACCTCATATAAAAGAGAGCAACCACACCCTTCCACCATCCATCCCATCCATCAGCCCTTTGAGGTCCACTGCTGGATATAGGCCTCCCCTAAATGGCGCTACTCCAACCGGTCCTGTGCCCTCTGAATCCAACTGTTTCCTGCTATCTTCTTCGAGTCATCAGTCCGCCTGGTAGGGTGATCTGTACTCCTTTTGCCTAAACGTGGTAGCCACTCGAGAACCTTCCACCGAAATGTAAGAACTGCTTCACACTAGAAATAAGTATGGCGGTGCTTCCTCCCCGGTAGAACTACACTAATTAGACCACCTGGACTTACTCTTAAACGTGTGTGAAGTGAATTGTAAAATTTTCTAATTTAAAAACTTGTATGCTGTTAATTATGCTACATTATGTTGTAGTATTTTTTACAAATAAATATTTCTTTTTTTCTTTTTTGTTTCTTTCTTTCTTCAAGTGTACCAATTCGCCCTAGCCCAGCGCGGTGGGCTATGGCCCTAAACTCCGATTCTGAGAGAAGACCTCTGCCCAGCAGTGGAGCAATAATGGTTGACGACATCTGCCAGGCGTCCTGTGATGACACAATTTTATGTTTTTTATATTAATTAATATTGTTATATGTTTGTCGTGAACGAAGAACTCCTTATGATTAGTATTATAAAGTCGTCCGTCGGTGTTGCATTAAATCCCGTATTTTCTATAATTGCATTTCCGTCTGCAGTCGTTCTTTGTTTTCTACTTAAAGACTATGGCACATAACAGGATAGTTTTTATTTTTTTGTGGAATAATATATTCATAAAAGATCCCTTATATGAATCTATTATTATTATTATTCTCCAGATTGAATTATTGTCCACCAATTCGCACTTGGCCAGCGCGGTCGACTATGGCCTATAACTCTCTCATTCTTCTCAGAATCTCTCCTCTCGGAGAGAAGTGCCCAACAGTAAGACAATAATGGGTTGATGACGACAGATTGAAGCAAACGATCATGCAGTTCACCTTATCATAAACTACTTGACCCGGCGAACTTCGTTCCGTTAATAGTCAAAAATCATAAAATATCAGTGTTCCTCCAAAATATTATGCATGTATTATACATAAAAACCTTCCCTTTGAAACACTGTATCTACTAAAAAAACAGCATTAAAATCCGTAGCGTAGTTTTAAAGATCTAAGCATACATGAGACAGACAGCAGGAAGCTACTTTGTTTTATACTATGTAGTGATTGATGGTTACTGCTATCACCGCCACACCTATTTCTAGCGTAAAACGGGTTTTACGTGGCAAGGGTGTGGTTACCGACTCACTTTTATATAAGACGACCAACATCGTCCTCGGCAGTAGCAACGCACCTACGATTGAATTCAGATAGAACTCATTTCAAGTCCGAAGTTGCTTATTTATATATGTTCATCGGCGGCAATGACCGCATACTAACAGATGAACTGCACACTCGATAGCTATTTAAACTTAATAAAAGATAAATCTTACTTTTTTATACTTTATGGAGTATTGCAACGCAAGCCGGGTACAGCAGGTAAAAAATGACATTTCATTTTATTTTTCAGTAGTTTTGAAGTCGAACAAAAGTTCTAACGTATATATGTCGCAACGCTTTCAGTGTACAAGAGGCTTAATTTTACATTTTATTTAGAAAAGTTATTAAAGGTTAACCACAAAACATGCGAGGTATATTCATAGCAACGCTTTCAGTGTACAAGAGGCTTTGTTTTTCATCTGATTGTACAAATCCATGAAGCCGGCATGAGGGAGACAGGAAACGTATTCTTATAAACTATTTTAGCAGACTTGAAGTAAAATAAAGCAGTGATAACCTAATGGTTGAAACTTGCTCTCTCGATCGGGAGGTCCGAGGTTCAAACCCTGGCACGCACCTCTGAATAATGTGCGTATTAGAAATTAATCATCTCTGCTTTTCGATGAAGTAAAACATCGTGAAGAAACCTACACACCCGAGAGTTTTAAAAAAATAGTCCTCGGAGGTGTGTGGGGTCCACCAATTCGCACTTGGCCAGTACGGTGGACTATGGCCTAAAGTCTCTCATTCTGAGAGAAGATCCGTGCCCAGCAATAGGACAATAATGGGTTGACGAGAGAGAATCCATGTTCAATAAAAAGTTGCTTAAAGAACATGGATTCTCCAGAAAAGATATCCATGTTTGGCAGTGACCACACACCCAGATTGCAAGCTCGCTATTGCAATCAGACGTAAAGTATTAAACGTTCTATCGGAAAAAAAAATACTCGACTTGGCGGTGCCACTGCCGTGCCTCCAGATACAAAGAAAATACAGAAACGAAAACAGAATTTCTTTGTAAATTCATTGAATTGCCTCAGTTTACTGCGTAACATGCAATGTTGAAGGCAATTTTACCCAGTTGTTCGTCTAGGTACAAATCGAACTGGAATACCAAGCAGGTGCACTGCAGGTTAGCGAATCAATAGATGCGTTGTAGCTTGAATGGTGTATGAGATGTTTGTTCTCTTATGCTCATTTTCAGAACCCAAAGGGTAAAAACGGAACCCTATTAGGTCTCCTTACATTACATGAGAAATTGGTCGTAAACCATTCTCTTGTTTCAATAACAGAACATATCTATATATAGCACATATATATTAGACGGAACGAAGTTCGCCGGGTCAACTAGCATATAGTCCTAAAGACTGAGTTGACTAGTCCTTTAAGTCTTGAGTCTTGAGTTATAAGACTAAGTTGAAGTGTTCGATCTTTTTTTTTATATCTTTATTAAGGAAAGAAGGGGTTTTGTCACACAGTGACTATGTCAGCCTCGTATAAGCTAGTTACATATTAATCCTACACTGTTATTACACTCAAATATAATCTGACAAGCATTTTGGCTGCCTCAGATAATGGGGACGCCAGTATACTATTACAGTTGCCGACATTGAAATTTTCATACAAAGCTCTCATTTCTCGTCTGAGTGCCTCGTTACGGACACATTCCATCAACACGTGGAGGATGTCATCTTCTGTATCACACTCCGGACAGTTAGGTGACTCAGTCAAGCCCATCATATATTTATACTTGTTCGATGGGATGTGTAGTCGTAAAGGCTGAGTTGATTAGTCCTTTAAGTCTTAAGTCTTGAGTTATAAGACTAAGTTGAAGTCTTCGATCTTACAACTGAATTGACTACTTAAGTTGAGTCATAAAACTAAGTTGTAGTCTTGTAACCCTGATACTGAGTCTACTATTCTTTAAACTCTCAAACCTTAAGATATAAGATTAAGTTACTCTTATAACTTAACACCGAGTCGTATCTTAGGAGCAGTGATAGCCTAATGGTTAAAACTTGCCCTCTCGATCGGGAGGTCCGAGGTTCAAACCCAGGCACGCACCACTGATTTATGTGCGTATTATACTTTAATTATCACTGCTTTTCGGTGAAGGAAAACATCGTGAGGAAACCTACACACCCGCGAGTTCATTAAAAAAAAAATCTCGGAGGTGTGTGAAGTCCACCAATTCGCACTTGGCCAGCGCGGTGGACTATGGCCTAAGCTCTCTCATTCCGAGAGAAGACCCGTGCCCAGCAGTGGGACAGTAATGGGTTGACGACGTATCTTAAAAGATTTATAAGTCTCTAAAGGTTTCGATGGAATAGTTATGTGCTATTGAAACAAGAGCAATTAGTTGGATGGTTTACGACCAATTTCTCATGTAATGTAATGAGATATAAAAATGGATTAACGATACCCTAAGGATCAACATATTAGTAATACTCGTGCATTTTTCTCGTTTGTTAATTCCGATAGAAGCTACCTTATTCTATAATACATTGGTATTAGCCAACTAGCATCGCTAAATAATATAAAGTTTTACGCTAACATTCTCCGATTTCGTATCATTAATTTTCCTTTAATCCTCTTGATGGTAAGTAGGAAATGTCGTCCATGGTAACATGTGATCAACTCTAGTAAAAATAAGAATTCTACCTGAAGTATAAAGAGAAAGTTGAGCCGCTCTGGATCATGAACTCTCACCACCATTAAAGAATTATGGTAATACATAACACTGTTATAAAATAGAAATAGGTTTAGCGGTTTTTTTTTTATTTCACTGAAGTAGCAAACGAGCATGCAGTCCACCTGATGGTAAGTGGTCACTGCCGCCCATGGACATCTGTAATCAACTTCATACAGAACATGTGTTCTATCTGAAGTCAATCACAGATGTGTTGCTACTCCCGAGGACTAAGATGGTCGCCTCATATAAAAGTGTACCGGCAACCACACCCTTCCATCGAAACGCAAGAAATGCTTCACGCTAGAAATAGGTTTGGCGGTGGTACCTCCCGGTGAACTACACTGGTTCTACCACCTGTAAAGGTTTAGTCTTATAACTCTAAACTTAAGACTTAAAAAGGACTAGTCAACTCAGTCTTTAAAACTACATATATACTAGTTGACCCGGCGGACTTCGTTCCACCTAAAAGTCAAAAATCAAAAATCTAATATTATCAGTGTTTCTCCACCATATTATACATGTACTAGCTATCCCGACAAACGTTGTTTTGCCATATAAAAAATAAAAAAAATGTTATGGGTAGACAACCCTTAAGGGGTATGAAAAATAGATGTTGGCCGATTCTCAGACCTACTAAATAAGCATAAAATTTGGTAAAAATCGGTCAAACCGTTTCGGAGGAGTTTGGCAACAAAAATTGTGACACGAGAATTTTATATATTAGATTACATAAAACGTGTATTATACATAAAAAACCTTTCCCTTGAATCACTCTATCTATTAAAAAACTGCATTAAAATCCGTAGCATAGTTTTAAAGATCAAAGCATACATAGGGACAGACAGCGGGAAGCTATTTTGTTTTATACTATGTAGTGATATGGATAGTTCAAATGTCTGAACCCTAAACCCTATCAAATGTTTAGCGTAGGCCGATGTTGCCTGAATAACTTTTTGATTAGAGTTATTTCAGGTTGTTCGGACCGGTAAGTTGATGCTCGATCGAATTTCGATGTTAGGGTCCGTTCAGACAGACCGGCTCAGAGAGCATCGGCTCGCGTTTTTCTTTTCACACAGATCGGATCGTATACGCTTGGAAAGTAGCCGGAGCGTAGCTGTTACGCGAATGAGAGAGAGCACTCAATGAGCCGATCGGCTGCACGAACGAGAAAGAACACGCAATCAGAGCCGGTCGGCTCCTCTTATTATTTCACACGAATCGCGTTCAAACATTTCTAACAAAAGAAGTACACATATAAAAATAAACCTTAATGCAATTACTCAAAACTCTGTTTCCAACATGATAAAAATCTCCGAGCTCTGTGTGAATGGACCCTTAGGAGTTACGAGACACTAAGCTTTTATTTCGTTGAGAGTATTACATCAACAATGTAAAACGTTTTGATTAAAGTCTACGTTTGATTTCTAGAACTTACTTAGCTTTTTGGTAATATTTTTAAACTTATCGTATCACTACATAGTATAAAACAAAGTCGCTTCTCGCTGTCTGTCCCTTTGTATGCGTAGATGCGTAGCGCGTAAAACTACGCTACGCTACGAATTTTAATAGATAGAGTCATTCAAGAGGAAAGTTTTTTTAACCGACTTCCCAAAGGATAAGGTTATCTATTCGTTATCATAGTTCACTGGATCACGACGAAACTACATGTGTCTTATATGAGCGCTGACTTGGGAACTATGTCCTAAGTATGTTTGCTCTAAACCAACATGTAATTAAATTATTTTTTACTTTTATGTGGCATGGAAGTCGGGTGTATTTTTTGTTTAAAATTTTTATGTGTAATACATGTATAACCAGTACATGTAGTCCACCAATTCGCACTTGGCCAGCGCGGTGGACTATGGCCTAAACTCTCTCATTCTGGGAGAAGACCCGTGCCCAGCAGTGGGACAATAAGGGGTTGATACGGAATACATGTATAATATAGTTGAGAAACACTGATAATTATAGATTTTTGACTTTTAGGTGGAATGAAGATCGCCGGATCAGCTATTTCATTTTATTTATGCGATCGTTTGTGATGATGTGTGTGTGTTTATTACTCTTTTACACAAAAACTACAAATAAGATTTTACTGAAATTTTGCACACACAATTTATGACCCAGATACTCAGTACCGTAATATATGTATGTAAACCAACGCGGGTAAATGACTATAAAAACAAAACATATATGTACACTATACAAAGTAACAATATTGCACGACTCTAACTGGAAGCGTTTATGATAATGCTCTACTCTCGATTCGTCAATGTGAAGCAATTTTCTCGACTTAATTTTTTTTCCACATATATAGTTGTGCAGGTGCCGTCTTACCAGTAGAACTTTTTATCTGATAGAAGTAGCAAACGAGCATGCAGTCCACCTGATGTGGTGGTCCACCTAAGTGGCTACTGCTGCCCATTAACATCTGTAAGCATCTTCATACAGAACATGTGTTCTATCTGAAGTCAATCACAGATGCGTTGCTACTATAGCTATGTTGGTTATACCTTTTATTTACCTATATTGCCTTTTTATCGTCTGATCATTGTTTCAATATGGAAGTAGCAAACAAAGTCAATTAGGTGGCCCTTCCCGCCCATGGACATCTGTAAGCAACTTCATATAAAACATGAGTTCTATAATCTAACCCAGATAAACTCAGAGTCTTACCAGATACGGTATACGTTACTTCCCACGGAAACTAAGTCGGAACAGCCCAGATAAAGTTTTTTTTCATAATAATGACATAGCAAACATGCGGTCCACCTGATGGTAGGTGGTCACTGTCGCCCTTGGACATCTGTAAGCAACTTCATTTAGTTCTATCTGAAGTCAATTACTGATGCGTTGCTAATCCTGAGGACTGGGATGGTCGCCTCATATAAAAGAGTGCCGGCAACCACACCCTTCCATAAAAACGCAAGAAATGCTTCACACTAGAAATAGGTTTGGCGGCGGTACCTCCCCGGTCGAACTACACTGGTTCTACCACCTTTAAGTATGTCCCTTTTGTCCAGAATACTGTAATATATAACCCTGCTGTTATTAGGCAAAAATATATGTGGAGGTGCTACCGTGCTAGAAATAATTTTACTACCTTAAATTTGTTTAGGTGCTCTTTTCTTACATTTCAGTTCTTACGAAATATCCGTAAAACTAGATTTATGGACAATAATGTCTATTCCATTTTTTATACAACATAACTTTTCTATTGAAAACTATGAAACGGTTCGTTTGAGCTAAAATGAAAGTAAAGTAAAGTTAGGCTTTATCTAAGTATAGAAATGGGTTAACTTTACAGCTTCCTCGGAATTGCAAATATTTCTCTGTTGAAGAACTATTTGGTTATTACATGGTTTGTTCAGAGAATCCTTACTTTTACTATGAAAGGTGCAATTTAAAAGGCGGGTGGTACCACCGTCACACTTATTTCTATCGTGAAGCAGTTCTTGCATTTCAATGGCAGGGTGAGGTTGTTGGCTTATTTTCAAAAATAGTAACAATTTGAATCTGTGGGAGTTTTTACCCGACTGCATCTCTTATCATCTTACTGTATTATATTACGAGCTGACCCGGCGAACTTCTTTCTGCCTAACAGTAAAAAAATTAAAATTATCAGTGTTCCTCCAGTATATTATGCATGTATTATAAATAAAAACCTTCCTCTTGAATTACGCAATCTATTGAAAAAAACTACATTGAAATCCAAAGCGTAGTTTTAAAGATTTAATCATACATAGGGACAGACAACGCAAAGCGACTTTGTTTTATGCTATGTAATGATAAACGTTATGCTGTCATAGGAAACGACGATTCTAGTTATCAAGAGTGGAAACGCATCTTTTATCGAGTACCTGAGTGGTTCATCTTCGTTTCCAGGCGTGATCTCACCTAATAAATTTGTTTTACAAGTAGGTAAGTAAACTATAGTCGTATTCTACTCCCCGACTACTTTCCGCTGTAGTTGGGGAGTAGAATACGGCTACGGTATCCCCTGCCTGTCGTAAGAGGCGACTACAAGAGGGCTCCTGGGGTGCGGGCGGCTCGAGAGGGAGCTCGAACCGCCCAGCCAGCAACATCGACAAAGACGGCGGCATGTGTGGCTGCATGTCGCCGTAAACACCGGAAGGTGCAGAACAGCTACATGTCCCCCAAGAGGCGAGCCCATAAGGGGAGCTGCGCTAAGGGGCACCGGCTTGTTCCATTTAAGATCCCGGGATCTCCTAGAAGCGCTGAGGAAGGTCACCGAGATTTTAGTGGGTAAAAATCCCACATAACCCGGCTCTCTCAAGGCTCCGGCATACCTTTTGAAGGTTTCCTCCCCGTCAACCACACCAAAATCAACCAAAAAAAGGTATATGTAAACAGAAAAATACAACAATAAACTTTTACCTCCCATATATAAGTTTAAGTTTACAGTAAAACCAGAACTATATAAATAAAGTAGAATAGTTATAGTAAAGGAAGGAATAAGTTAATTAAGCGCGGAATTGAAAGCTGCATAAAGTAAACCCCAGTAACCCCAGTGGGCAAACCGTAAAATTGCTAATGAGTAGCATCTGTACGTTACCGATCGGGCCGCTAAAGTGCTGCACGTGATCTTAGTTTTAAAAAAGTAATGTTAAGTAGTTAAAAAAGAAATGTTATCTGTTATTGTTTTGTGTTTTTATTTGGGTACAATAAAGTGTATTATTATCATTATAAGTAGATATCTTAATGGTTAAAACTGTATATAAAAACATAAAAGTTAAAAATGAAAAGAAAATATTAGTTTAAAGTAAATTAAATGAAAAAAAATTGAAAGCAAATTTGAAAAGACATTATGAAGTATAATTGCGTTTTTTTATAAGATTCAAGTAGCAAACGAGCATGCAGTCCACCTGATGGTAAGTGGTCAATGCCGCCCATGGACATCTGTATGCAACGTCAAACGAAACATGAAGTTTTATCTGAAGTCAATCACAGATGCGTTGCTACTTCCGAGGTTTAAGATGGTCCCCTCATATAAATGTGTGCCGGCAACCAAAGATTTGATGGGAATGTGTTAATGTCAACTAACTGACACATAAACAGATCATTGTAGCCATTAAGATTGGCTACGAATCTTTCTTCAAGTTCGGTAGCAGGAGCTCAAACTTCTTTTTATTTGCCTGAAGTAGCAAACGAGCATGCAGTCCACCTAAGCATTAGTGGTCACTGCCACTCATGATATCTGTAATCAACTTCATACAGAGCATGGGTTCTACCTGAAGTCAGATGCCAGATGCGTTGCAACTTCCGTGGACTATGATAATCGCCTCATATAAAAGTGTGCCCGCAACCACACCCTTCCATCGAAACGCAAGAAATGCTTCACGCTAGAAATAGTTGTAGTAGGTGTAGTGGAAATTAACTTTATGTTAATTACATATAACGAAGTGAATGTGTCGTGTGACGTCGGGAAGGCCAGGAGTCTTCATTATTTTCCTTTCTTGAAGATTTGAAGTAAAACAAAGGAATAAACTTCTTCGATTTATTCACAATTGAGGAGGTCCGATCGCTTCGACGGTTTAAACAAGAATTTCTTTCTACCGGCGTTCGCTCGCCTTTTTATAACAATATGGTGAGGTCACAATAACAAATTTATGGAGGGTAAACTAAATTACAATTCTAAAAATCATTAAATGTTAGTAATTCAATAAACAAACAATTTTCGATCTTTAAACTAACTAAAATAATTATTATCGGCGACGTGTTTTTCATAAATACGCGGTGTCGCGCCGACACATATATTCATAGACATTAGTAATACTTGCCACTAGGTGGACTGCATACTCGTTTGCTAAATCAATCTCAGTTTTAACTGCTTTTTAAATCGGCTGATCACAGTCTTAAACTCCCGAAACGTACGATTAATGTCACCTTTGGGATTAAATGAAACTAATGTCTTTATGTATGCCTGGAACTATGGCGTCTAGCTTTTATCCTGCAAAACATTTAGTAAAACATCTAATGAGTTGTTTAATGTTTATAATGAGTTCTGGTCGAGGGTTTCCCAAGGGCGAAAAATAGGTCGTAATAGTCCTAAAACTAACTTACCGAGGCATTATTTTATCCTGAATCCTGTCAGACTTAGAGATCCTATTCATTTCCAAAAACTGAAAAATTTGTTGTTTAATAATGTCAGTCAGTTGTCCACCAATTCGCACTTGGCCAGCGCGGTGGGCTATGGCCTAATACTCTCTCATGAGAGAAGACCCGTGCCCAGCATTGGGACAATAATGGGTTGACGACACAATGTCAGTCACCGGCAAATTGTAATTTCAGTTACCTATATATGTAACACAAGTAGAATCTTATATTTATTTTGGAAAAACGAAAGTTTGTGTCTTTTTTTGGGTTTTGATGTGTTTTTTTTTCTCTTTCACGCAAGTTATACAGATGGCATTTCGTTGATATTTGACGTTCATTTAGTTTTTTTTTTATTTGCTTGAAGTAGCAAACGAGCATGCACTCCACCTAATGGTAAGCAACTGTCACTGACCATGGATATCGGTAAGCAACTTCATATGGATCATAGGTTCTGAAGTCAATCACAGATGCTTTGCTACTCCCTAGCAAAGATGGTCGCCTCATATAAAAGTGTGCTGGCAACCACACGCTTTCGTCGAAACGCAAGAACTGCTTCACGCTAGAAATAGATATGGTACTTCCCCGGTCGAACTACACTGGTTCTACCACCTGGTTTATGACTTGTATTAAACACATGGGATACTCATTACAAAATACAAAATTACAAAAAATAGTACCTACAGCTAAGTATTCACTTGACGGCAATAATTTGTACAGCATTTTGTATCGTACTAACTTAATGTTACGGGGTAGTACAAAAAGGGAGTTACTTAATAAAGCTCTAAATTGAAAGCTGCATAAAGCAAACTGCAATGGGCGAGCTTCGCGCGAACCGTGAAATTGCTAATGAGCGGCATCTGTATTTTAACCGATGGGAGCGCTAAAATGCTACTACAACTAAGAACAACAGTGGATCTTTGTATATTAGGTTCTGATACCCAGTACCAGTATTGCAGGTGACCACGGTTGCATGCAGCAATGAATAGAGAGACTGGAGAGAGAGAAATATATGTTGAAATAAGTTAGTGATCATTTTAGTATTACTTTTTATGTTAAAGTAAGTAGACAATTTTTATATTATTTTTATGTTCTTAGTATATCCTCATCATCATGACATCATCATAGACATCTCTGAAGATTCGTTAAATAATTTATGCCCTTATAAGCAAACTTCATTCGTGAAATAGCTATATTTCCTAACGATTTAGAGAAAAACATAATAAATTACTAAGTTATATGCAAAAAATCTGGGGATTTTAAATAGCCCCACTTAAAGTATATTTTAGAGAATGCCTTACGAAGATTCAAACTTTACTTCCCATTAAATCAAATATTCCACAATCTCAACATATAATACTTGTGCTCTACCTGTCCGGCATCTAACTTATCATCAGGGTCACTTCTCAAACGTAAACGTATTACAATTAAATCATGCCGGTCAAACCATTCTGACCGTACCCAGTCCTTTTATAAGTGTAATTAGCGTATACCTGTTCTTCGTCACAATAAATAATTAGATACCCGGATATCCGTACACACATACCCGAGTACCCAGTTCGTAGCGGCATTTTAGCGACCTTACCTCTGAACAAAGCGGCGCTCATTGTGCGGTTCCTGCGAATAAGATCTTATTATAGATTACGGGTTCAGGACTTCAGCGATCGATCTTAGAGATAGCTCTTCTTAATAGAAACCTGATAATTCAGCTGCACGCCATTCTAATTCATCCATTCTAGTCATTTTTATTACATTTCAGTATAATTTTCCAATATTTTTTTATCTTTTTATATTATTTTAATTTTATTTTCATCTTCCTATATCTAATGAAGAAAGATAGCTTAGTGGTTGAAAATTTGACCTCTGTACCTGAAGGTCCGTTGAATAAATTATGCACTCAAACATAAGCAAGCTTCATTCGTAAAGAAGCTCTATTTTAAAATTAGATAGATAAATCATATCCTAAGTTTTATGCAACAAAAAAATTTTCTGGAGATTTTTAAATAACTCAACTAACTCCACATTTAGTACGCTTATGATAACTCTTCGGTATCTAACTTACCATCAGGTAAACTACTCAAACGCGAACTACTCATAATTAAACAACATAACTGGTCAAACCATTCCGAATCCATCCGGATTTCCGCCCTCTCATACCCGGTTTTTAGCGGCATTTTAACGTTCTTACCTCTGGAAAAATTGGTGTATAACTGTCCTTCGTAACAATAAATAATTAGATACCCGGATATCCGTACACACATACCCGAATATCCAGTTCGTAGCGGCATTTTAGCGGCCTTACCTCTGAACAAAGCGGCGCTCATTGTGCGGTTCCTGCGAATAAGATCTTATTATAGATTACGGGTTCAGGACTTCAGCGATCGATCTTAGAGATAGCTCTTCTTAATAGAAACCTGATAATTCAGCTGCACGCCATTCTAATTCATCCATTCTAGTCATTTTTATTCGATTTTAGTGTAATTTGGTATTATTGAGGGCAGGATCCTTCCTGATGATAAGTGGTAATTGCACATGGTTATATTTAGTAAACATAATATAAATTAATCATATTTTGATATAATCCTTTTGACGCCTCTCACGAGATTTGAATAATTATTGGACTATTTGATAACAGTAGAAATATATAATTAGCTGTCCCAAAAAATTTTCTTTTACAAACGTTGTTTTGCCATATAAAAAATAAAAAAAATGTTAAGGGTGGACAGCCCTTAAGGGGTATGAAAAATAGATGTCGGACGATTCTCAGACCTACTGAATAATCATATTAAATTTGGTAAAAATCGGTCAAGCCGTTCCGGAGGAGTATGGCAACAAAACTGTGACACGAGAATTTTAGCCTTAGTCCTCAGCGCTACAAAGAGGACTCCGGGACCTCCAAAGGAACACAACCGGAGTCCTCTAAACAGGTTCCCCATCGGGCTCCTGTTCGGTGAGCACCTAGGCTCACCGCTCCGTCTGAACTTTACGACGGTATGCGGCCACGCATACCGCCGTACCCTGGGTTCGTTTGATCGAACGGTTCAAGCTCCCACTCTAGCCGCCCGCAACCCCGGTAGCCCTTTTTAGTCACCTCTTACGACAGGCAGAGGATAACGTAGCTCTATTCTGATCCCGGAACTATAGGACGGATATTGAACCTCCTGGTCGTTGAAGGTCGTCATGGAATCGACCGCCTCCAAATAGTCGAAAGGTACAGGTGGCGTGTCCACTCATTTATTGTGTAATTTTATATAAATAGCATAAAGAATATGAAGCTACTTCAAGATGCCGTATGTAAGCAGGCTATCAAATTTCCTTTGGCTTAGCCTTATAATTGCCGTGTCGTGAAATCGTAAAAGTCCAATATTTTATCACATTAGCTGTTTCTCAGCGAGTACGGTTACCATAAAATATGTAAAAAATTCTACAGACGTGACCGGAATTTGCAAATTTCAGAACTCTTTCGTTAAGAATACATACACAATTTATATACTTTGTTATTCTTGTTTTCTCGTAATATCTCGTATTATAACTCGTAATAAAAGTAGCATTTATTGTGACTAAAATATCTCTTTTTGTCTTAAAATAATATTGCTATATGTTTTTGTATGAAGGGCAGATTTTAAATCAGTTGTTACGAAATAAGTTTTGATTAAATCTACTTAATTTGTACAAATAACCTTATTGGGTATTTAATCTTTACATTTAAATTTAATTTAAAAACATTTTTGACAAAATGATAGCAACATTTTTGCAGGTTGAAATCTACAATATAATATAGATTTAAGTCCAGAAGAAGTCGGCGTTAGATCGTCAACTGATCGTTAGCTACTTTAAAGCATTTAGATTTAGAACTTGTCACTTTCGTAGCTTACTACCCAGATAAATACTACCTAAATAAAGAAAATTGACTAAATAAAGGTCTTTCTTACTTTCTTTCTTTCTTTCTTCTCTGCTTTGCTAGACAGTCTATCGATATATCAGTCTGTTTCAATTCAATAAACTTAAACTAAACTTAAATCGCGCTTAAATCAGGCTTTCTACACTCATAGCCCCACAGTAGGATTTTCTCCTGTGTCGTGGGTATCATGGATACACTCAAGACAAATAGACAAACACCTAGACCCAGAACACGAATCTAAACTCATCATTCAGATACCTGTCTGGCCGGGAATCGAACCAGGGATCCATTGCGCGTCCGGTATGGTAACCGCTCCGCCACGCGGGTCGTCAATGCTGGTCATATTCGTCTCCTAGACTGCGCCAGTCCGATCAGTCCTGAATCCAGCGGTTACCAGCATTGTTTTTCGTGTCACCACCTGGTCGAGAGCGATCTGTACCCATTTTACCAAGATGTGGTCTCCATTCGAAAACTCTTTTGGTGGTTCAAAAGAGTTTTCTGTCCTACGAACAATGTGACTTGCTCACGCACGCTTTGCACGTCTTTTTCTTTTAATTTTGAGATAGCTCTCATAACATAGCTGTTATTATTATTATTTTTTTACAGATTTTTTTACTGTCAGGACAATCCTACAACTGATTTCACATGGCTACCCTACTTGCAATAAACATAACATCGTAAAACTTGACCCTTTCGATAGAACGTGATAATAACGCACCGGAATATTTCTTTTTCCCTTCGTTTCACGTATTATAATAAAATAAGTGCGTGCCAAGCATTACTAGTACCCAGTTCGGGTTCAAAGAACCTCACACAGTTTTAAATAAATCTGCCTAATACTTGCTTTAAGCGCTACTGTATTCAGATTCCACCAATTCGCACTTGGATAGCGCGGTAGACTATGGCCTAAAATTATCAGAGAAACAATAACGTGTGGATCAGGTTGACTGCATGTTTGTTTGCTACTTCAATTAGATGAAAAAAAGATGCGTTAATATCTCCAGGACTAAGTTGGAATATATCTTCCTTACCACATTCTTTAAATTAGGAACGTCATCCACCAATTCACACTCGGCAAGCGCGGTGGACTATGGCCTTAACTCTCTCATTCCGAGAGAAGACCTGTGCCCAGCAGTCGGACAATAATGGGTTGACGACGACAAATGTCAACGCAATAGTGGCTACTTACTACCATGTGTAGTAGAATCTCCTATGTATGTATTCCTGAATAGAATTTCTTATGTTTTATAGGTCTTTTATTTCTGACATTTATCAGAATTAAGTCAATAAGTAAAATGGATTATATAAAGAAATACTAAGCAATTTCTATTCATTGCTTAACTCTCAGAGGTCTCAGGCCTCAGGTCTCAGGCCTCCCTCTGTCCAGCAGTGGACTTCATTGAGAGAATAAACTAGTTCTGTGCCTCTAACTCCAACAGTTTTCCGCTATTTTCTTCAAGTCATCGATCCTGGCCAAAGCAAAACGTGGGCAAAAGTACTTATATAAAGCATTACAAACTTTGCTCGATTTTCCCCTATACTCGACGTTAACCCTTATTATGTCCATTTTTCCATCTTTCAAAAACACCCTTGGCCCGACCAGATCCGGATACAAATTTTATACGCAATTGTGTTTCCCATTACATATTTCCAGAGTTGTTCAGTTAATAACTTAAGCGTTTCGTCCTGGTTTTTATTTAAATTCGTAATTACATACCTACGTCTATTGTTTGTTTATCTTCCATCCATCAGCCTTTTGAAGTCGACTGCTGGACATAGACCTCCCATAAATATCGCCACTCTAACCAGTCTAGTGTCTTCTTAGTTCAACTGCTTCTCACAGTCTTTTTTTATTTGACTGAAGTAGCAAACGAGCATGCAGTCCACCTAATGATAAGTAGTCACTGTCGCTCATGGACATCTGTAATCAACTACATACGGAACAGGGGTTCTATCTGAAGTCAATCACAGATGCGTTGCTACTCCCGAGGACTATGATGGTCGCCTCATATAAAAATAGTAGTGCTAGTAATGGATTTTAGTCATTGTTGCATAGGTAGCAAATGGTAACAACGCGATTTTAACATGCAATTAAATTAAATGCAAAACCAACACACCGAGAATTCAAAAAACACTTATCGTAAAAACCCACGACATATTAAAATGTATCATTTCTGTGATAGTATTTGTATTGTTGATTTGTATTTGTCTAAAATCATATACCTATTGTATCATATACACATAGTAACAATAACGTTGAAGCCAATACTATTAATTTCATAAAGATCTGTAGTTTCTAAAATGAAGATCAAGGAACGCTCCCAAACAAAGATTTTGCCTCACCACACATTTCTCATCAAAACTGAACTTAATTTCCTCTAAAACAGGAATAAACAGTGGTAACGCAGGAAAAATTCAAACGGTAACCAGAATAAGCCGCTTCTAAAAGGGATATCTCAAATATGTTATGTTCTATGAAAAGGAAAACATCCCTCAATATGGAAAAGACCGGTAAATTCGATTACGGAACGAATATGTTCGAGATTGGGAGCGAATGAATGAACGATAGAATTTCGAATGCGTGTGCCACGCGTAAAGAAAAACGGGAGTTTTACGAGCAGACGACGTTTTACGATGTCCTCGGAAAGGTTTTAGCTTGATCATTCGATTTATGGCAATATTTTCTTTTACGGATTCTTTAATGGAACTTACTGCAACATTATCGAGAGTATACAATTTCACTGTCACGCTAGCAATCACTCTTTCACACGGCGGTCCGAAGTTCAATCCAGCCCTATGATTTTTCAAGTGGTAAAAAGACACTGTTTAACCGTGGCCCTGTAGTCCCGGGACCAAAATAGGGCTACGGTATCCCCTGCCTGACGTAAGAGGCGACTAAAAGGGACTTCTAGGGTTGCGGCTGGTAAGAGTGGGAGCTCAAACCGTCCTGCCAAGCGACCCCGTGTAGGACGACGGCATGTGTGGCCACATGCTATCGTAAACACCAGGGAGGCGCACTGAGTACAATGCTCACTAGGAAGAGCCCGAAGAGGGCATCGCGCTCGGAGGACACCGGCGGCGGTCCGTTGGAGATCCCGGTATCCTCCACACAGAGCCGAGTATGACCACCGGGGGGGTTTTAGTGAGGTAAAAATCCCACATAACTCGACGTTACTCCCACTGCGTCGGGTACCTTTCGAAGGTTTCCCCCTCGATATCAAAAAAAAAAAGTGTGTTTAACCGTGGCCCTGGAGTCTCGGGACCGGAATAGAGCTACGGTATCCTATGCCTGTCGTAAGAGGCGACTAAAAGGGGCTTTCGGGATTGTGGGCGGCTACAGGGGGAGCTCGAACCAGGCAAGAGACCCGAGGAAGGACGGTGGCTTGCGCTGAGGACGGCCACCGAGGGGGTTTCAGTGCCGTAAGAATCCCACATAACCCAAATCGCTCGCACGGCGTCGGGTACCCTTAGAAGGTTTCCCTCTCGTAAAGGTCTGTTTAACCGGAGATGACCACAGCTAAATCTATTTTAGCGTGAACCAGTTCTTGTGTTTCGGTGGAAGTGGAGGTAGAGTGTGGTTACCGGCTCCCTTTTATATGAAGCGATCATTTCAATCCTCGGGAAACATCATCTGTAATTGGATTTAGATAAACCCATAGATTTTTACGGATGTCTAAGACCGGCAGTGACCACTTACCATGTGATAGACGGCATGCTCGTTTACTCCTTAATTCTTATTAAAAAAGAAATATCAATTCCACGAATATTAATCTAAAACCCTATAAATACATCCAATGTGTTTTGCCATCCAAGTACAGGTCGCCTCCCTACCAGTTGGACCGATGATCTGAAAAGACAGCGGGAAATCGTTGGACTCCAGAGGGCACAGGACCGGTTGGAGTGGCGCCATTTAAGGGAGGCCTATGTTCAGCAGTGGACATCAAAAGGCTGATGGATGGATGGATGTGTTTTGCCAGAATAATTCTGCCTAAGCACTACCCTACTTTTCGATCTGCAGATCTACCTGCGTACCGTAATACTTGTTGCATATACCTTTGCAGTTTCTCATATATATCGTTCAGCGTGAAGACCTCTATTTGTTTAGGACTTAACCTGATCCTTGGCCGGTCGGATCCAATATTAATATCCATAGAAAGTTTTATTATTGGCAACGGATAAATAGGGGTTTAATTGCGAGTTGAATGCGTGGGTTCGGGGCCTTTAAAGCTGCGTATTCACGGTACGAGGATTATCCGCTTTGTCGGAAAGACGTACTCATATAATACAAAGTTATACAATTTTAGAATTAATTCATTGATTCACGTTTTATTTTATTTACTTTCCGTTTTTTTCGTTTTTAATTGTTTTATCCCTACCCTCTGTATTTCTCTTGTTACTTCTATTTTTTCTACTCTAACTGCTTAATATGTCTTTATTAGATGCTAATACAATTATATAAATACAAATGTCAGTATTTAGTCATTTGTACACCACTACCCATTTCTTACGCCATCCCTACGCCATCTTTTTCTGTTACGCGCCATCTTTTTCTTATCCCTACCACGCGTGATATTAGATAGATTATTATAGATTAGATTATTAGATAAAGTTTAATAAAAGCCTTATATTAAACTTTATCTAATTTAACTTTATTTAACCAATTTCTGTAAAGTTGCATATAGTAAATTATTTTTTGAAAAATAACGTCATAAAGAAGTTTCACTTCTTACGAGTGTACTCTAGTACACGCATACATTTTTTATCTTACATTTTGATTTATACAGATAAGAATTCAAGATAAAATCATAAATATTGCTCGACAATCGTCAGACGGATCATGAAAAGCTGGCTTTATGCTAATGGCACAAAAGTATCAAGGTCTACCTGACAACGGCAGCGTATCATTGAACTAATATAATAACTTATCTCTACAATATCGTATTTCACTGAAACACATCTCATCATAAAGTTCAATTACTAGATTAGTAATGTAAGTAATGTTTTTATTTTATTTATTTGCATGGACATGGGTACACAAAATGTTCTACAATAAAACGTTATATATGTATAAATATAAGTTCGCCAAGGTCGACCTGTCAAGTCATGCAAATTTATAAAATATACAAATTTAAATTATATTAATGTACAATTATCATTATTATTACATAATCAGATAAATCATTAATAAAATCAAATTATTACAATATTTAATTAATATGGAAAATACTATGTCAATCAATGAAATCTATGTCAAATTCAGATACCTAATAAATTAATTACACACAATTCAATTTCGTACAATGTCGTACGAAAATGTCGTATTACGAATACTGACATCTATTACGTGGGGTTATAAGAAAATTCACTGGCCGCAAGGAGAAAGGCTAAGAATATCCGCGGGCCGCAAGAATACGATCACGGGCTGTGTGGGCAGTTTCTAACTACTGGTATACATCATTTAAACCAATTAATTAGTGAAATCTTGTTTATAAGACACTATTTATTCTGAGTGCTATTCAGATCATCTTCACGAATAACAATCATTCAAAACAATAAATACTGTTCTATATTTAGGCAAACCAAAAATAATAGCCGGAGAAACTAACAAAATGCTGTACATCCAAGACTTCATATCTTGATTTCTGTTTGCGAAATTAACGAACCGTTATCTCAGTTAGCATTTGCAAATTGAAAACAGAGCATTAGAGTGAAATTCTTTATTGAAATAACAATTGTTTTCTTTCTGGAATCTTGTAACGTTCAAAGATTTCAAAGATTCTAAGATTTATTGATCAAAGTACATGATACACGGATTGAATTATCGTAAACAGCTACTATAGTTAAAAACTGTCGCAGCCATTAACGCCCACCTTCAGACACAGATTAAGTATATTTAGTCTTAGGTTTAATTTATTGGTCCCTGTAGTTCCGGGGCCAGAATAGGACTACGGTACCCTCTGCCTATCGTAAGAGGCGACTAAAAGAGGCTTCCGGGGTTGCGGGCGAGAAGAGTGGGAGCTCGAACCGTCCGGTCAAGTGACCCCGGGAAGGACGGCGGCATGTGTGGTTGCATGTTGCCGTAAAAACCAGAAGGTGCGGTGAGCAGTTCACGCCCACCAGAGAAGAGCCCGATACGGGCACACGCTGAGGACACCGGCGGCGGTCAATTGGAGTTCCCGGAGTCCTCCTCGGCCACCGGGGGGGTTTTAGTGCGGTAATAATCCCACATAACCCGCGTCGCTCCCACGGCGTCGGATACTTTTTTAAAGTTTCCCCCTCGAAAACAACAAAAAAAGGTTTAATTTATTGAAAACTATTTATTACTAACAATAACAGAAGGCAACGCTTAATTGATACTTTGTAAATTTATACATGGTTTTATGTATAAGTTGCTGTATTAACTAAACTTAATTGTATTTTTTTACAATGAGTCTAAGTATGAGTCTAAGCATGCATACGTGTGTGTGTGTGTGTGCGTGTGTGGTGTAGGAGTGTACTGAATGTGATGAGTGAATGTATTAAACTTAATTGTAATTTATAAGTCTAAATATGGCGGTAGAACCAGTGTAGTGTTTGTTTGTAGTTGCTTTATACTATGTAGTGATTCTTTTAAACAAATAAACCCGCAGCGCACGTCCATACATACATAAATTGATTCCACGAACTGCAAACGTCATTTAACGAAGACTACAGTCCATTCGCCTCTTCGGTTGAACAAAAAGCAAAAGCATAGTTAGCAATTAGCCGACGTGGCTAAAGTCTAGACCAGACCCGCGATAATCTAGCGCTGCTATCTTTAATTGCTCTTGCTCTTGTAACGAACCGACCGTGACTTGCCTGCTTAGTGTTTTCTTTAATACTGAAAAATTTCTATATATTTATTTATACGCTTTCTACACTTATAGCCCCACATTACGATTTTCTCCTGTGTCGTGGGTACCATACACACACAAGACGAATACACAAACACTCAGACCCAGAACACGAATCTAAACTCATCGTTTAGATACCTGTCTGGCCGGGAATCGAACCCGGGACCAGTCAGATCGGTATGGTAACCGCTCCGCCACGCGGGTCATCAAATTGAAAATATACGTGTAAATAAATACTAAATGTTTGCAGTTTAAACATATAATTGTTAGTACCTACTTATTTAAAAAGTTTGATACTACTTAAATCGCTCTTAAAATTATTTATGAATCTAAACTCATCGGATACCTGTCTGGCCGGGAATCGAACCCGGGACCCATTGCGCGTCAGACCGGTATGGTAACCGCTCCGCCACGCGGGTCATCGAATTAAAAATATACGTGTAAATAAATACTTTTCTGCAGTCTAAACTTATCATTGTTAGTACTTATGTAAAAAGTTTGATACTACTTAAATCGCCCTTAAAATTATTTAACCATCTCTAAAAACACATGTAGTTTTTTAAGTAACATGTAAATTAGTTTGCTATATTTTTTTTATTTCACTGAAGTAGCAAACGAGCATGCAGTCCACCTGATGGTAAGTGGTCACTGCCGCCCATGGACATCTGTAATCAACTTCATACAGAACATGGGTTCTATCTGAAGTCAATCACAGATGTGTTGCTACTCCCGAGGACTAAGATGGTCGCCTCATATAAAAGTGTACCGGCAACCACACCCTTCCATCGAAACGCAAGAAATGCTTCACGCTAGAAGTAGGTGTGGCGGTGGTACCTCCCCGGTCGAACTACACTGGTTCTACCACCTGTTGATATGATATGATTATGATAATAGTCGTACTATAATCTGCGGATGGGGCGAACATGACTATGACGTAGTACCTATATATATCATTGACAAATATAAATGAGTAAATAAAATATTCATATACACAGTGAAAATTGTTCTCTGTAACTAAATATTTATCTAGTAGCTCCGGTATTAATCGCTCCTAAAAAATACCATTTCAAATATATGAAAACATTTTTTTACGAAACATTTAACTCCAACAGTCAAAAAATATCGTTATGGTTAGCTACTCTCTTTTGTATGGCGACCATCTCATTTCTTGGGAATAGCAGGTCATCTGTGATTGACTTCAGATAGAACTCTTGTTTTGTATGAAGTTCTCGTCAACCCATTTTTATCCCACTCCAGCAGTGGTATAAAAAGGGTTGACGAGAACTTCAGTAATCAAATTGAAAATATACGTGTAAATAAATACAAAATTTCTGCAGTCTAAACTTATCATAGTTAGTATTTATGTAAAAAGTTTGATACTACTTATACCCCTTTAAAAATTATTTAACCATCTCTAAACAGACATGTGGTTTTTTAACTAACATGTAAATTCGTTTGCTATTATTATAATAGTCGTACTATATAATATGTACAGTTTTATTTGCAGCCAATGCGGGCGAATACGACTATAACATTTGTATATATATGATTGACAAATATAAAAGGGTAAATAAATATTCATATCCACAGTGAAATTTTTTCTATGTTACTAAATATTTGTCTAGTAGGTCCGGTACTTTTTAATTGCTCCTTTTTATTATTTGACTCAAATAGCAAACGAGCATGCAGTCCACCTGATGGTAAGTGGTCACCACCGCCTACCTGTAATCAACATCTGTAATCAACTTCATACAGAACATGGGTTCCATCTGAAGACAATCACAGATGCGCTGCTGCTCCCGAGGACTGTGATGGTTGCCTCATATAAAAAACTGCCAGCAACCACATCCTTCCATCGAAACGCAAGGAATGCTTCAAGTTAGAAATAGGTGTGGCGGTGGTACTTTCCCGGTCGAACTAAACTGGTTCTACCACCTTCAAACCTTCTTAATAATACCATTTCCAAACCGATTTATGAAAACATTTTTTTTACGAAATATTAAACGCCAACAGTCAACCATCTCAGTTCTTGGGAATAGCAACTCATCTGTGATTGGCTTCAGTTAGAACTCTGGTTTTGTATGAAGTTCTCGTCAACCCATTATTGCCCCACTGCTAGGCACGGATCTACTCTCAGAATGAGAGAGTTTTAGGCCATAGTCCACCGCGCTGGCCAAATGCAGATTGGTGGACGTCACACACCTCGGAGAACTTTTTTTTTAATATATTATTTCTAGTACGCACATAAATCAGTGGTGCATGCCTAGGTTTGAACCTCGGTCCTCTCGATTTAGAGGGCAAGTTTCAACCATTAGGCTATCACTGCTCTACGATGGCCATACTATGTTCTAATTTTAAGGGTGTGGTCAAATAGGCATATCCGAAGCATTTGTACTAATTCCTCGAAGGTAGCAGTTGTGGGCAATCAGCTGGACTGTTGTCTTATTTGCTACTTCTACAATGCAAAATAAAGACGTATGTAATGATATGAAATGTCTTTATTTTTTTGCATAGGCCAGTTTGTCAGTCACATATACTAGCTGACTCGACAAACGTTGTTTTGCCATATAAAAAAAAAAACAAGTTAAGGGTAGACAACCCTTATCACTAAGGGGTATGAGAAATAGATGTTGGCCGATTCTCAGACCTACTTAATATGCTCACAAAATTTCATGAGAATCGGCCAAGCCGTTTCGGAGGAGTATGGCAACAAAAACTGTGACACGAAAATTTTATATATTAGATTTTTTTTACACTACCACCGGATCGGAACACGACCTCATCTGAGAAGATTCGGCATGAAACTCAGCGGGTTTGTCTTTTTTTCTTTGTATATCTTTTTTATTGCCATATTGTTTTTACATCTATATACTAATATATAAAGCTGAAGAGTTTGTTTGTTTGTTTGTTTGAAGGCGCTAATCTCAGGAACTACTGGTTCGAATTTAAAAAATCTTTTTGTATTGAATAGACCATTTATCGAGGAAGGCTTTAGGCTATATAACATCACGCTGCAACTATTAGGAGCGAAGAAATAATGGAAAATGTGAAAAAAACGGGGAAAATTATTCATCCTTGAGGGCTTGCGTTGCGTGCCACGCGGACGAAGTCGCGGGCACAGCTAGTTGGTTATAAAAGTAAGCTTCAGTATCTTGCCTTATATTTATATTTATACGTATAATATCATAATATATACTTACTATAAATATCTACGATCTTTGTTTATCAGTGTCCACTTAACAGATATTGTATTGAATTTCAGACGGGCTAAATGAAAACTATTGGAATACCTTCCAATTAATTTATTTTCTTCAGCAAACTGAAGTATCTCTAGACAATAGGCCATAGCCTAAAACTTAAATTAAAACCCTTATCTTAATGGGGTCGGTTCAGATCTACGTAACCTTTAACAACCTTTAGACTCGATAACATTATTAGAACATTCACATTTGAAAGTGGGTAGTTTGAAAATGAAAATAATGACATTTTAGGTATACAATGTCAAATGTTCGTGGTCTATATTCCATGAGTTTTATGATTTTATTTCCTCAAAATTCTTTAAACTAGTCATCCGTCAGATCGATCGAAATTCGACCGTAATTTAAATTAAAAAACTAATATTCATGTTGTCCAAAGTAGTACGAATATTTCTCAAATTCAAGTAAAATGTAATAATTTTCAAGTAATTTTGAACGCATGCGTTAAATATAAAAGGAGGTTTTATTAGCTAAAACGCATTTAAAAGCAATAGCGGGTATTTTCGGTACATCATAATCAATCCGATGTTTAATGTCGACTCTATCCCTTAAAGAGGCAATAGAAAGTACTTCGTAAAAATGAATTATAAATCTATATACGAGTATATAAAAGCGAAAGGTCACTCACTCGCTTACTCATCACGAAATCTCAGAAACTGCAAGTACTAGGAGTTTCAAATTTTGCATTCGGGTTCTTTTAAGGACGTAAGTGCTCACTAATAAGGGATTTTATGAAATTCAACCCCTAAGGGAGTGAAATGGGAAAAACTTTGTGATACATTGATTTAACCGAGAGCGGAGCCACGGGTACAGCTAGTTAATTCATATAATTAAGAAAAATAAAAGCTGGTACTTGAAGCCAGATGGTTATTTAGTCGTCAACGTCTAAATTCGCAGGATTTTTTTCGAAAAAAAAAATAACTAATTAATTTACAAAATATATTATTTTATTCAGTCTTCAACATGTAAATTCGCAATAAATATTTTCGAAAAAAGAACTAATTAAGTTACAATATATATATAAAGAAGTGGTTACGTGTTATGTGACGTCAGAAAGGCCAGGAGTCTTTATTACTGTCCATTCTTGAAGATTTCAAGTAAAACACAGGAGTAAGCCTCTTCGATTTATTCACAGTTTAGGAGGTCCGATCGCTTCGACGGTTAAACAAAAATCTCTTTCTACCGGCAGGCGCTCGCCTTTTTTTAACAATGTTTGGTGAGGTTACAATAACAAATTTATCGAGGGTAAACTAAATTACAATTCTAAAAATCACTAAATATTTCTTATTTAATATACAAACAATTTAAGATCTTTAAACTAACTAAAATAATTATTATCGGCGACGTGTTTTTCATAAATACGCGGTGTCGCGCCGACATATTATTATCACGTTAAAACTCTTTGTTATCAGTCAATTTTCGACAAGCAAATTATCCAAAGCTAATTAAAACGGTTTTTGGTCCTTCGAGGCAGATCGGAGCGAAAATTTACTTCTCACACAATGGGCTTAGCAGAACTGCGAAAGCCCAAAACTTAAATTAAAATCCTTATCTGATGAAGTCAGATCGAAGTTGCGTTCAACTATGATCCTTTGTCTAGAGGCTCGCAGATTAATTACCGCTGTGTGGGGCATGCGGGCCTTATCTGTTTTATCACCCAGGGCTTATTATTGAAATTGACTTTATAATTGAATGATGATTATATAAGATGTTTGAAAGTAAGGAAGATTTTAGTTAAAGTCAGGGTAGAGACAAGCATTAATATTTTAAAGGCAGGAGTAACAATAAATAATAGACAAGCATTTATAGCAAGGTTATAGAATCCATATTGTATATAATCTAATTCCGCGATTACAGGATGGATCAGATTAGGGCTACGGTATCCCCTGCCTGTCGTAAGAGGCGACTTAAAGAGGCTTCCGGGGTTGCGGGCAGCGAGAGTGGGAGCTCGAACCGTTCGGCCAGGCGACCTCGAGTATGACGAGTACCGAGTATGGCGACCTCGAGTATGTGCAGGATGACGGTATGTGTCGTTGCATACCGTCGTAAAGACCAGACGGAGCGGTGGGTCCGGCCGCTCACCTGGGAGGAGCTCGATGGGGCAACGCGTGCAGAAGACTCCAGCTACGTTGCTTTGAAGATCCCGGAGTCCTCTTTGAAGCGCTGAAGACGGCCACCGGGGGGAGGGGGTTCCTGCGGTAAAAATCCCACATAACCTTGCGTCGCGCCCACGGCGTCAGGTGCCTTTTGAAGGTTCCCCACTCGAAAACAAAAAACGAACGAATATGTTTCGACCGGCGATTTATTATCGTCACACCTATTTCTAGCGTGAAGCAGTTTTTTCCTTTTTCATGGAAGAGTGTGTAGCAAGCTCACTGTCATCTTAGGCCATGCGAGCATCAATCTCAGTTTAAGTCGAATCGCGTTGTATAAGTATACCTCACCTAGCACACCCTTCAAAGTAGAACATAACAACGCTTATCTGGCATTCTTATTATGAGGCAGAAATATGTGTTTTTATAATTAATTAATAATTTTGCCACGAACTATGTATGTGGAGTTTTACCAACTATAGCGTTATTGTAAAAGCATTATTAAATACTAGTAATATTAACTTTTTACAAAAACTAAAGTTTAAATAAATACAAAAAGGTTATTCATGTACATTGTATTTTTTTTATCTATTTATGTTGATTAAATTATAATTAATTTTAAACATCAAGATATCTAGTAGCCCCTAGTAGGACAACTCGCGTGGCGCAGCGGTTACTATACCGGTCTGACAAGCAGTGGGTCCCGGGTTCGATTCCCGGCCAGCAAGGTATCTAAATGATGAGTTTAGATTCTTGTTCTGGGTCTGGGTGTTTATGTATTCGTCTTTTGTGTGTCTATGGCACCCACGACACAGGAGAAAATCCTACTGTGGGGCTATGAGTGTAGAAAGCGAAAGCGTTTAGTAGCGAAAAAGATTGATAAATGCCTAACCGGGAATCAAAACTGAAACATTTTAAGTGACAAATCCCTAAAACTCCTGCACCATGCGGGTCATTAAAATAACCTTTTTTAATTCTGTCACAGCAAACGGCTTAATCATCGCACAAAAATACTTTTCTTTCAGAATTTTAAGGACTAATAAAAACTTATAGACCAATCCACAGAAAAGCTGCGAGAAATTAAAAACATAAAGTAAATCTATAACATTAACTTCGTGAGTGGCGGCGCCTGTGAATTGTTTGAATGGCCACTTTACAAGACTTGGGAATTTAATACCGAGTGCACTAACTGTGGGAATTTTCTTTTCTTAATTTTATATAGTGTATAAAATTGATGACTTATATGTTTGCCATCCGGTACATTTTTATTTAATTTTGACAAATTCTTGAAGGAAATAGGTTATCTATCCTTATCGTGTAAGTATATACATATATAGCACCAACTTCTGGATTATGTACTAAATACTCTAAACCAACATACGTATTTTCATTTATCTTTCCTTTTTATGCTTTAAATGTTTATATTTTGTGCTACTTTTTTACTTTTTTAAATATATTTTTTTAGAATATTTTTAGAAGATAATGCAATTTTGTATTTAACGACAATAAGAAGAATATAACAATAATGTAACTTAAATAATAATATAGGTAGGTCATCAAAATGCTACATCTTTTTACTTATTACATTATTTATTCGATTTTTATTTTGGATATTTCTGAAAAATATAAAACAGTAATACAAAATAAACTTGTGATCATATTTAACTTTTTTCTGGGCGCTTTTAACGCCGCATATTGAAAAATGATCACACTAAAAAAACATGTTACGGAACCAATAAAACCATAGTTAAACACGCTGTAGGCAAGGGCTCGTCAATTCAGAATAAGCCGCGGGCGTCGCCAGATAGCGAGTTGGCTGCTATCTGCGAAAGTTCGCCTTTGAGACGAGTTCCATTTTATCAGCCGGAGTTTCTACGCCCAAGTAGCTTAATACGAGATCCTTGTGTGAAAAAGAGCATCCTGTATTCATAATTTTCTTACCTTTTTTTTATTGAATAATAACTTGAATACAATTAACCGGTCTCATTCTTAAGGATAAAACAGATAATATAAAAATCAAATCGAGCAAATCCATACACTTAAATAAACTTTAATAAACTTCCATATCATGAAATGTCGAAAAACTATAAATATAAAATGTTTTACAGTACGCATATTTCAGACTTCATCCGCTTCGGCACACTTTCACATGAGGCGACCATCATAGTCCTCGGGAGTAGCAACGCATCTGTGATTGACTTCAGATGGAACCCATGTTCTGTATGAAGTTGATTACAGATGTCCATGAGCAGCAGTGACCACTTACCATAGCATTGGACTGCATGCGGTTTTGTACATTTCTACAGAAAGACTTATACATCTACGAAACGGTCTCTTGTACAAAAATTAAATATTTCCAAATATAGTTTTTAAAATGTCCCATATAAATGTGTCAGTTCGCATTGCTAAGTCCTAATAATATCTGAAACAAACAAAAAAAATTAAGGATTAAAATAAAAAAGACGTATCGACTACGCCTTTTCACCCCCAGCTCCCGGCGTTCCGCGAACGATTCCGAAGAAACTAATTTTTGAGCACACAATTCTGCTCAGCTATTTTAGAACAAATTGGCGTAACTTGCCCCAATTCGAGAGTTACGGTCGCTTTGTTAGACCTTCGAGAGTCACGGTCTTAATTGAGTGTTTCGATGTGTTAACTTTAAAGGAAATGTGCAAAAAGTGGTTTAAAACGGCTTTTTGAAGTGAAACTTCTTTAGGCGCATGAGGGTAAAATTTTTACAGATGAAACGTCACGCCGGTATGCAACGGAAGTGTCGGAAAAGAGAGAGAGTGATCGAGACCGATTGAGAGAGAGTAAGACAGGGCGAACGTAGCATGAGCAACTAGCCGTGGAGTGAGAGTAGGGAGCAAGCGAGTGAGAAAGATTGAGAGAAAAAGTGAGACAGAGCGAACGTCGTATCACGCCTTTTTCCCTTCCTCTTAATCTTGGAAATTTAAAGTTTTAGATTTGTATAAATATAAACAAGATTTATAAATTAGTTCGCCAAAGAAGTTTCACTTCTGACATGTGTACTTTGTACGCACGCATGTTTTTTTATATAGTTAGACCTAACGATAAGGCAGACAGGCCACCTGATGGAAAGCAGTCACCGTCGCCTATTTGCAACACCAGAGGAATCGCAAAAGTCAATTTACGCTATTTTCTTGGTCTAGTAACAATCTCTTGTTTGACGGCGGGAACGTACAGAACATAAATGAAATGAAATAAAATAAATGAAAAGAAATTAATGAAATGAAATGAATGAAATGAATAGAATGTAATAAAATGTCTTTATTTTGTATAGGCCAACGGAGTGCTTACAAATTGTCAGTTACACATTTTTTTTTACACTACCATCGGATCGGAACACGACCTCAACTGAGAAGATCCGGCAAGAAAATCAGTGGGTTTGTCTTTTTTCTTTGTATACCTTTTGATTGCCATATTGTTTTTACATTGGTTATAAAAGTTATCTCCAGTGCCTTGCCTTATATTTGCATTGAATGTTCATTCCTTTCTCGTTGAATGTTATATTTCGTTTATTATGTGTGTCTATGTGTCAAATGCAAGGTAGTGTGTGTTTTTAGTTAATTTTATGTATGATTTATGCATTATTTGAAAAAAATATTAGCATTGCGCGATCCTTCTCTACATCATCTATAACCGTGCGTAATTTCATACTCCTCCGTCTGTGGAAAGTATCTTATAAACGAATCACAAGTTTTTGCTTCACGTATATATTGATAAAAAGTTACGGGATAAACTCACACAAATTGGTGTCACATAAATAATTCATTACAATCGTTTTGTGTACCCGAGAATTTTATTTTTAGGGTAATACATTTCGCCATTATTCAGAACTCTTGAATGATTCAAAAATAGCCAATTGAAATATAAGGAAAAAGGTTAAACATGTGTAAATACTAGATGCGACCCACGGGTGTAACCGCTTTTAAAAACAAACTTAACTTTAATATACAACACTTTTGATACAGTAGGTGGATTTTAATGAAATAAATTAAACACTACCTGAAGTTATGGACTATATAAAAACGGGCGGCACTCAGGGACTGCCGCGGTAAAGCTATTACATAGCATTTTTTATCAACTTATGCAATTATATTTTTTTATTTATTTATGCAGTATTTTTTTCTTTAATATTAATTCAAATTTTTTTTACATGATACTATATACTTTCTCAGAAACAGCTGCTTACATATTCGTCCGATTTCCAAGCAGCTCGTCTCGATCCGTGCGAGCTTCGTACTTTCGTACCATATACACACGGTACACGTTATACGTTAAGCAAACGCTCGGCTGCGCTACATGGTAGACGGAGTGGGGGTGTTAGGTTTTTTTCGTTACGGAATTTCTTGATTCGGTCGCCGCGCTTAAAGCCCGCGACAAAAGCTATGCAATAGCTTAATAATAAATTATTCAATGTCTTTGACCACTCATTAATGTCCCAATTCTGTACGGGTCTTCTCTCTGAATGAGTTTGAAGATGTGGTCCACCGCGCTGGCCAAATGCGGATTAATGGATATCACAAACCTTGAAAAACTTTTTAGAGAACTCTCGAGTATGTAGGTTTTCTCATGCTGTTTTCCTTCACAAGCAGTTAAAATCAATTAACTATAATCATTTTTGAAGGGTTGTACGTCCGTGCAGTACCACCGCCACACCTATTTCTAGCGTAAAGCAATTTTTTGCATTTCAATGGATCGTGTTTGCCGGCACACTTTTATATGATGCAACCATCTTAGTCCTCGGAAGCAGCAACGCATCTGTGATTGACTTCAGATGGAACACATGTTCTGTATAAAGTTGTTTACAGTGAACACTTAGGTACTATCAAGTAGACTGCATGCTCGTTTGCTACTTCCATTAGATAAAAAATAAACTAATCTGAGGTCGCACCTGGGATTCGTGCTCGATTGAGAAACCGAGTTTCAAACATTGGGCTATCTAGTCAAATCTTTATCCTGCAATCCTTTAAATTAATTTTAAAGGTTTGATTTGATGCAATTTTTAATACACATACCTACAAATATACAGACAAATTAAAAAAAATAGAAATGTCTATTATTACTTATTTTATCCTCCAACCAACCTTGTACCAAATAATGTGATGTACAGACATGAGGTACTTTTTCTTTAACATGTGTGGAATACTTAGAAAAAGTTGTTTATTTTCCTTATATTTTCTATGAATGGGAACAATGCACGTATGTGTTTTCCTGTGTTGACTCAAAGGGACAAAAGTGTCGTTATTTCGTCTTACCGCATTTTTGTCAATATTATTCCGTTTTTCAAAAAGGGTGTAAATGTTTCTCGTCAACCCATAATTGTCCTATTGCTGGCACGGGTCTTCTCTCAGAATGAGAGAGTTTAGGCCATAGTCCATCGCGCTGGCCAAGTGCATAAATTAGCACACCTCCGAGAACTTTTTTTAAAGAACTCTCAGGTGTGTAGGTTTCCTCACGATGTTTTCCTTCACTGAAAAGCAATGATAATTTCTAATTTGCACATCATTTTAGAAAAATCAGTGGTGCTTGCCTGGGTTTGAACCTCGGACCTCCCGATCGAAAGGGCAAGTTTCAACCATTAGGTTATCACTGCTCTGATCCCACTTATCATGGTTATGAGTATACCATCTGATAATCCTGCTCAGAAACTATGCCAACCCGCATGGTGGTGCGGTTACCATACCGGTCTGACACGCAGTGGGTCCGATTCCCAGCCAGACAGGTACATATCTGAATGATTTTAGATCCTTATTCTGGGTCTTTGTGCGTGCATGGCACCCACGACACAGGAGAACATCCTACTGTGGGGCTATGAGTGTTGAAAGGGGGTTTAAAAAAAACTATTCTACTTACAAATACATATTATAAATATATTTTTATTTTATATATTTTTACCTAATACTACTATTAAGTAATACATAGCAACCATCTTAGACCGCGGAAGTAGCAACGCAACTGTGATTCAGATAGTACTCCTGTTCTATATAAAGTTATACACAGATGTCCATGGGCAATGACCACTTACAATCAAATGGACTGCATGTTCATTTACTACAAAAACATACAACGCTTTCTACAATTATAACCCTAGACTATGATTTTCTCCTGTGTTGTGGATCCAATGAGAACACTCAAACGAAACAAACACCCACATCCAGAAAAAGAATTTAAAATCATCAAATTTGTCTAGCCGGGGAGCGAACCCGGAACCCATTGCAAGTTAGACCGTTACAATGACGTTTACGTCACAAGTATAGTAGCGATAGCCTAATGGTTGAAACTTGCCCTCTCGATCGGGAGGTCCGTGGATCAAAACCAGGCACGCGCCATAGATTTTTCTAAAATTATGTGCGTATTATAAATTAATTATCACTGCTCTTCGGTGAAGGAAAACATCGTGAGGAAACCTACACACCCGAGAGTTCTTTAAAAAAATCTCGGAGGTGTGTGAAGTCCACCATTTCGCACTTAGCCAGCGCGGTGGACTATGGTTTAAACTCTCTCATTCTGAAAGAAGAACCGTGCCCAGCAGTGGGACAATAATGGGTTGACGAGAAACGTCACAAGGGACAAACAACATAAAATACTTAAATCAAAACAGACTGAGCAAAGTCTGGTCCAAAGTGAAAAGATCTTATCGGATCTCCAAAAAGGAGTAAACAAATATGGGGGAGGCATTGTTTGCGATGGAAAGATAAAAGATAAGACAAAAGGTAAAGAAAGGACGGCGGTTGCAATGAATGAACGGAACAAAGTGAGGAAGTCGGGGACTAATTGCTGGAAGCTAGATATTCTGTGGTATATTTTAGATTTGCTGCACTAAATTATACTGAAGGTTGTTCTCAATATAATTAATTTTAAGGTGGTAGAATGAGTGGTAGAGCAGTGATAGCCTAATGGTTGAAACTTGCCCTCTCGATCGAGAGGTCCGAGGTTCAAACCCAGGCACGCACCACTGATTTATGTGCGTATTAGAAATTAATTATCACTGCTTTTCGGTGAAGGAAAACATCGTGAGGAAACCTACACACCCGAGAGTTCTTAAAAAAAAAGTTCTCGGAGGTGTGTGCAGTCCACCAATCCGCACTTGGCCAGCGCGGTGGACTATGGCCTAACCTCTCTCATTCTGAGAGGAAACCCGTGCCCAGCAGTGGGCCAATAATGGGTTGATGAGAATGAGTGATGTTTGACCGAGGTACCACCGCCACACATATATCTAACGTGAAGCATTCCTTGCGTTTCGATGGAAGGATGTGGTTGCCGGCACAGTTTATATGAGGCAACCATTCTAGTCCTCGGGAGTAGCAACGCTGTGATTGACTTCAGATAAAACCTATGTTCTATATGAAGTTGCTTACAAATGTCCATGGGCGGCAGTGACCACTTACCTTAGCACTTATCAGGTGGACTGAATTCTGGTTTCTACTTCATTATTATAAAAAAAAAATAAAAAAAAATAAAACAATTATTATTAATTAAAAATGAAATAAAAGAACATTATATAAAGGAACCACTTTTTACCATAAACGGGTGTGTTAAAATAATTCGAAAATTAATACAATTTTATTGAATTGGAGAAATATTCATACTACTTTGCACAATATGAAGTTCAATTTTTGAAGTGAATTACGGTCGAATTTCGATCTTTGCGATGGGTAATTCCTAATTGCAACAATATTCAGGATAGTCATAGAAAAAGTTTTTTTGCATTAAAAGAAAAAAAGCACCTAGCATATGGTTATTTATGCAATATACGCACAAATACTTCTTACTCTTTTGTACTTTTATTTTGTTTCTATAACTAGCGATAAGTCGGGCCAGTAGTCCGCCTATTAAAGGGTCTCAGTTTTTCTATCCTGTGTTAGAAAATCAGAGATCTACCTAAAGATTCTGCTCCATTTTGTAATTAAAAGTCAATTTTGTAAACATTACACTTATCCGTTTTCACAAGGAGTCTTTATAACGTTTATCTTTTAATATTAATGTATGTTCTCAATATCACAGATATGACACATATTCTTATATCATTAACTAAGTATTAATTTATTATCCCCATTTACCTGGACACAAATCCTAACAAAACGAATATTAAGCTCCACCGGCGGAGCTGAACGCGCATGCCCTTCGTCAGAACCTATCGAGGTTATAATTAGAAATTTTCCAACAACGTCGAGGATTAAGAAAAATGGGTTCCAGTATTTCGATTAATTAATAATTTGCCTGTTCAGCGGCGAATCGGGTATAGGGTGAAATTTTAATGAGTGCCAGCGTGCCGCCCTGGTGTACTCCGACCGCATACGCTTTTTATAATTCCATTTCGAGCTTTCCGAGTTTAATATTCGTTTTATATACTGGACGTATGTAATCCGCGTCCGTTTTTGAGTGGATACTTTGTTTGTGTACTCTTTTTGTAACTTGACATCAGCTAATGTAATATTAACTGCTTTATAATGTTAACGAACATAGGCTCTGATACGGTTCAAACTCTGGTGATTCCGAAGTTCAAAAGGCACGAGAATATTCAGAAGTTACTAATTACTTACACAACGGGGTTATGATTGGGGTTAAATGGTCAAAGAAATCTATTCCTGTGGTAACAATGTTTTCAAAATATTTTAAGTCTTTTAACTATACTTAATAAACCACCATGTTTATTAAGTACAGAGCATAAATGAGACTTTCAGACTTGACTACAGTAGTGCTTGCCTAATGGTCATTGTTCGAGAGAGAGAGAGTTCGAGGTTCAAATTCCAGGCACACATCACTTTTTTTAAAACTATATGTTTGTAACATGAAAACATGGTTAGGACACCTACGCTCCTGAGAGTTGTTAAAAAGTTCTCAAAGATGTTTGAAGAAAAAATTCTCAAAGATGTTTCACATACAACCACAGATGCGTTGCGATTCCTAAGGACTAAGTTGGTTGCTACAAATGAAAGCAAACCAATCTCACCCCTCTGTCGAAACATCGAATTACTTCTGGATAGAAATAGTTGTAGTACCTCTCAGGTCGATCCAAACTAGTTTTTACCATCTTACAAAGTTAATTATAAGCTACTAAAATATATACATAATCTATTAGTTTGAAATCCTATCAGAAAACGTTATAAATTGATTAGAAGCTATTATATATTCCATTAAGGGTATAATTCAAATTTGTAACAGATAATTAGCCCTTCAGGTAAATGTCTGACGTAAGTAGTTAAGGTAATCCGCTTATCTGCTGAAACATTTGAAATTTTTGGCCGTTTTAATTATAACTTTAACATACGAGTTTAATGAATTAATTAGCGACTAAAATCAACTTCAAAATAATTAAGGGATACTAAGATATGATGTATATTTTTATTATTTTACTAGCTCTTACCCGCGGCTTCGCCTGCACGGTCAAAGGCAATTAACATTAGCATTTGATAGCGTGATTCAAAACTTGCAAATGAATTTTACTAACGCCATCTATTAACAACGTCAGGAACTACTAAATATCTAGCAACTAAAAAAACATCGATATTCTCATAGGAATGAGAGAGAAAGTAGCCTACGTCACTTTCCGCCCTCCTAACCATCTCCCAGCATATAAAACATATCATATAATAGCTGTGTAGCGACGTAAATGAGGAACAAACAAACACACATTCACATTTATAATATTAATATGGATGGTTTTACGTAATAATATTACATGTAGAACATATCTTTGTGTGATTTGTCTATGAAGTTAAGTCACGTCAGGTGTGGTCAGGAATTTGATATGTGAACTTGTAACCAAACTTAGGTTTGCTTTATCGACCGTAAGTAAATTTTTAGTGGAAACCAAGCCGAAGTCGAATAATCGGCTATCACAACAACCTTCAGCCGAAGCTGAAGTCAAGGATTTTAAAACCACGAAAAAACAGAAAGAGTCCTGGAGCGGAAAAAAAAAAAAATTCTTTATCTGACTGAAGTAGCAAACGAGCATTTTGTCCACCTGATGGTAAGTGGCCACTGCCGCCCATGGACATCTGTAATCAACTACATATAGAACATGCGTTCCATCTGAAGTCATTCAGTAGCAACGCATCGGGCGTTGCTACTCCCGAGGACTATGATGGTCGCCTCATGTGAAAGTGTGCCGGCAACCACACCCTTCTATCGAAACGCAAGAAATGTTTCACGCTAGGAATAGGTGTGGCGGTGGTACTTCTCCGGTCGAACTACACTGGTTCTACCACCTTGAAAATTACTTAGCAACTTCTCAAAAACAATCATATTTGAAAATAATGTCAATTTCGAACTAAACTTGCCAGGCATACCCATTAGCAGAGTGTGTGCTTACCCCTGCGCATCACCATTTCTAGCGCGGCGTGGCGCATTCGTTCCAGTTCGTTTAATTTCGACGTTTGCTAGAAATCTTGGACCAAAAATTCTGCCTATTTTGACCAAACCCTATGGTACTGCCCAAAGTGGATATTTTGACTACAAGCTGTTGACTATATACAACTATAGATTATACAGTAATTTACCTTGGTCCTTATTTTCACGTCCCTGTAGTTCCGAGATCAGAATACTACGGTATCCCCTGCCTGTCGTAAGAGGCGACTAAAAGGGGCTTCTGGGGTTGCGGGCGGCTAAAGTGGGAGCTGGAATCCCGGGAACGAAGACTGTATGTCGCATACCGTCATTAAGACCAGATAGAGCGGTGGGCCCAGTCGGTCACCTGGGTGGAGCCCGATGACGCACTTAGAGGACTCCGGTTGTGTTTCTTTGGAGATTCTCTCTGTTCCGCGGAGGGCGGCCACCGCGGGGGTTTTAGTGCGGTAAAAATCCCATATAACTCTGCGTCGCTCCCACGGCGTCGGGTACATTTTGTAGGTATCTCCTCCTTATTTTCAAAATAGCAATTCAAAACATTTAACACACTCGAAACAGCAAAGGTTTAAACTGTTAATGTATTCTCTTTCTGCAATACAAAAGAGAATGTTCCTTTGCTACAGCTAGCAAAAAATTATGCGCCGGATGATAAGTAACCACTGCTGTCTTTGGACTTCATGTAACGGCCACAGATATATGTGCCTCTGAGGAATAATAAGGAAGAGTAATCACTCCACGTGATAATTGATCACTGCCGCCCATTGACTTCTGTAAGATACTTAATATAGAACAGGCTCTCTCTGAAATCAATCTAATGCGTTTCTACTCCCGAGTACCAAGATGGTCGCCTCATAAAATTGGTAAACACCGAACCTCTTCCACCGAAGTGCAAGAACTGCTTCACTGGTACCCACCGGTTTACCACTGATCCTACCACCTAGAAAACCTTACATCATCAGGACCGTCTTAGTTTATGCTGGGGCCCTTGGGCTCACTGGAATTCGGGGCCCTTTTAGAATGTAAAGAGAGCAAAACTATACAAGTTTTTTTCACTGTTATCTACTTTTTTAATCAAATCTAATATATATAATTATTGTGTCACAATTTTAGTGTTTATACTTCTCTGAAATTTAACGAAATATAATGCGGCCGAACATAATATTTAGATTATTAAATGTGAGAGAAATTGTCGGTCCTTCGGGGCCCTCTGAGGAGGGCCCTGGGCACTGGCCCCCAGTGCCCTTATAGTAAAGACGGTATTGCACATCATTAAATAAATTGTCTAACATAAAATGTCAAATTATCAAAGTAATTTACAAAAGCCTTAAATAAATACGGAAACACGGATTATACGCATATATAAACCCAACTGTTGAATAAGCCAAGAATACAGACGGAGTTACATCTCCTTACATTTGCCTTATCGAGTGCAATACATGAAAGATTAGGACAGGCTGATCTGCCCTTGTAGTAAATATAAGATAACTACAGAATAGGGAAGGGTTCGGTGCAGTGTTTATTTCGTGAACCCTAGCTCGTCGGTTTAGCAAGCACATACTTTTAACTTTATAGTTTTTTTGGTTAAATTGATAATATTTATAAATAGAGTATATATTATGATATTAAAATGTAACTTATAATGGCATTATAATAAGAATGCAGGGAATATGTATGTTTTAAAAAACTGACAGCTGTCAGAAAGAGAGAAGTTTGTTTTTGACAGCATTGTAATTTTGTTAGCGTCAGGACCCCTGGACCAAGTGCGATATTTTGTGTTTGGAGACTATTAAGATTTAGTACCCTTTTGGTACTATTTGATACCTAAATTAAAATAATTAGTACCTCGACGAGCAGTGAAATTAAATGAAAAGAAAGTGGTCCAGACATTCTGACGTCAGGTTGTCTGGACCACATTTTTTTCACATGGTTGGAGACAATATTATTTATTTGTAAATATTTAATACCTTTTTAATACCTACAACATATATTTTTCTACAAATTTTATGTCGTCCCAGGAAAAAATTACGGATGAAAATCTTTTTTAATCGTGTCCGTTACCCCAGCAGGAAAGTAGAAAAAACGTGTCCTGCTGGGGTAACGTTGTTCCAGCAAGAAAATTCTAAACGTATAATCGGTGAGTTAAAAATTGCGCATGAGCATATAGCTTACATTGACAATGTAAGATAAATATCCAGTGTAAAATATTTCGCATTAAGTAAATATAAACAAAAAAAAAACTGACACAAACGCTGGTTATACGACCAAATTCGAATGACTACAAAAAAGCGGCGGTTTCATACATATTAATGACCTTCTTTATTGAACGTATTATTGCAGGTACAGTCACGCTCAAACGCGAAAAAGAGATTTAATAACAAAGCTGTATTTTAAAGCAATAGTGGGTATTTTGATATTTATGATGTTACGTGATTTCGTAGTAATATATTGAATGTTTTATTTCGTTTTTTTATAAATCTGTTTGTGTCAAATGCAAGGTGTGTATGTAATGTGTTTTTAGTTTATTTTAGGTATGTTCTATGCATGATTTGAAAAATTAAAGTTATTAAAGAAAAAAACTATAATTAATATCAAAGAATAAAAATACTGCATAAATAAATAAATAATTATAATTACATAAGTTGATAAAAAATGCTATACAATAAAAAGCTTTACCGCAACAGTCCCCGAGTGCAGCACGTTTTTTATTACTTTCAAACAGGTCCCCAAATTCTTAATATATCTTAAGGCTCTGAATATAATAGAACATTCCCATTCCCTTCATTTAATTTAACTTTAAAAGTTTCACATAACATCCGCGTGTTACGAAGTTTTGTCAATTAAATAATTTATTCACACCGCATCAAGTTACTAGGAATCAAAAGAACAGAAGTAATCACTTATTTACGGGATTTGAAAATAAACAAAGTTGAGTTACGAAACGGATTAAATATTTAACGCATCTTCGTAATGTCAAGTTACTCGATCCAGAATGTAAGACGATATAGCATTATTTTTCCACGCGTTCGTGTAATCGTTATTTGGGGTTTTATATCTACATGAAATACATTTCGGTCACATCGCACGCAAAACAGATAACAACCTGGAGAAGCTGATTGTGACTGGAAAGGTTGACGGCAAGAGACCTAGAGGCAGAAGTCCGATGCGCTGGTCAGACCAGATCCGCACCAACTCAACACGAAAGTTGCCGATGCTTTACACATCGCACAAGACCGGGGAAGATGGAGGTCCATCGTAAAGAAGAGGCTCCTCTCGAACAACCTGTAATGAGGTCACGACCCCCAGCATTGGGGAATCGATTCAAGGAGGAGGAGGATCTACATGAAAAACATGAAAATGATTTATTGCATTTAAAAGTAGTACATAGTTTTACAATATTGTTGGGTACCCCCTTTTAAGTATGTTTATACCTGTAGTAGGGGGCCCCGCTCTCCCCGTATACTATTGCTAAGTACTATGAATTATATAAATTACCTAATATATTATACAACACTATAATAATTTGAACTAAATAAAAGAATAAAAAAATAAAAAACTAATAACATCCATTTTAATTTTAGTATGTATCGTGTGTATAGTGTGTTTATGTATAAAATAATGATGTCTGAGAGTGTGTGCATGTGTGTATGTTTGTATGAGTGTATGTGTATGTGTGTATGTAGTGTAGGCTGCGTGTCAGGTGATGTTTTCAAAAAGTGATTCTATTTCATTGTAATTAAGTCTCAATGACCAATCTGTCAAAGCTTTTTTACATTCGTGATATTTGAAGTTGTATATGTCTATTTTATTATATAGATAGATATCTTTTAGTATAAATAGACTAGTCACCCGTCACATCTGTCGAACTTCGACCGTAATCTAAATTTAAAAACTAAACTTCGTATTGTCCAAAGTAGTACGAATATTTCTCAAATTAGAATAAAGTGTAATAATTTTCAAGTAATTTTGAACGCACCCGTTAAAGATAAAAAGAAGTTCAATTAGCTAAACCGCATTTAAAAGCAATAGCGGGTATTTTGACAAAGACACTGACATTTCTGACGTTATGTGTTTTCATAGTAAGACATTGAATGTTCTGTTTCGTTTCTTATTTATGTGTATGTCAAAAATGCACGGTAGTGTGTGTAATGTGTTTTGAGTTGATTTTATGTATGTTTAAAGCATTATTTGAAAAAATATTAACATTCTGCGCTCCTTCTGTACGTCCACTATAATCGTGCAAAATTTCGTATTAATATTACTTAAAAATGCTTCACAAGTTTTTGCTTCACTATTAATATATAGATATACTTTGCACTGAGATTTAGAGACTGATCAATGGCGCATACTGGACATTTTTAAGGAGGAAGGGTTTTAAGTACCTACATGATTTTAAATTTAGGGGGTTTAGCTTAAGCCCTTAGCCAGCACTTCCCACCCTTTGATTCATCAGAAACCTAGTGTATATACATACTTAAACCTAATGTATGTACGTTACATACAGACTTTTTACAATTTTTAAATGATTTGATTAACTATTTATTTCATGTATCTACGCTATTGTATACTTCATTTTTATAACATTATGCTATAGGGAAGGGGTCCAAAATTAATAGACAGAAAAAAGAAATAAAGGTTGACTTGTTTAAAAAAAATCTCTTTTCTCGTCTGTGCTCGGGATCCTGACCGGGATATGCCCCCCACAGTAGGATTTTCTCCTGTGTCGTGGGTGCCATGGACATATACAAAGACGAATACACAAACACCCAGACCCAGAACAAGAATCTAAACGCATCATTTAGATACTTGCCTGGTTGGGGATAGAACCCGAAACCCCCTTGAGTTAAGCTGGTCAACTATGCAGGAAAACATTCCTGATTTCCTGGATTTATTCTCTAGTGTGAAAGTGTGCTCGAAAGTGAAAGCATCACCGCCATACATAGGTATGGCGCTAGTGTGAAATAGTTCTTGCGTTTCGGTGGCAGAGTAGTCCTTGGGAGTAGCAACACATCTCTGATTGACTTCAGATATAACCTCTACATATGTTGCGACAGTGACTTAGCACCAATTAGCATTAAATACACCGCATGCTAGTTAACTACTTCAATCTTTTGAGCTATCTTTTGAGCTGAGATAGCAGTATTTAAAGTTAACGCACGACGTAATTTGCTTGTTATTTGTTACATGTGTATGTTTAATCAAGCTTTTCATCTTCTAGAAGTCGTATAGGCTGATAACGGCTGCTGAAATCGGGGGTGTCTGCACATACAGTGCCAGCCACTTAAATAGCCTCACTGATTAAAATTAATATTCACATAGTGAAATATAAAGAAGATATACATTATACCATAAATACGAAATAAGACCGGAAACCTTGCAATAATAAATAAAATATTTATTGTTATCTATTCAATGTTTTAAGTAATAACGTCTAACAAAAAATTGCCCCTTTCACTTGAATAGCCTCACTTGCTAAAAGATAATGTTTAATTATTGAAATTATTTAAATTCTTTAGTTTTGTATTTGGTATACCTTCAATTAGATTTTATTTATTCCAAAATGTGTGTTAGGTATTGATTTATATAAATAATGTAAGTAATTATTGTCCACAGAAATTCAAGCAGCGTAAATAGCTGGAATTAGTTCATCTTTATTACTAAACTGCCTTCCATTGGAATAAATTTGCCACGATAGCCAACCCCAGGCATTTTCTATGATGTTGAGATCAGGAGACACGGATGGCCAATCTAGAAAATCTATCTGGTTTTCTTTTAACCAGCTCTTAACTAAGACTGATGTGTGTATGGGAGCATTATCTTGCTGAAAAATATTTTTTCTCTACCTAATACTTTACTAAACTTACTTTTTGTTTCTTTTTATTCCATTTAAGTACTTTTCAGCATTAAGTCTGACATCTATTACGATTAAATTAACAGTACCATAGTAAGAAATTGCCCCCCCAACCATCACCGTACCGAAAGTCGAATGATCACGTGGCAGTGCCATCGGATTTTCCTTGGGTCGTTAAAATAATATTTGAATCCATCTGGACCATCTAGATTAAAATTATTCTCGTCACTAAAAGTCACATTTTGCCAATCAGTTTTCCAGAACATGTACTTTTTTGCAAAAGACAATCGAGCCGCTACATGTCGTTCGCGTAAGTGAGGTTTACTCATAATTATTTTTCGTTTTAGGTAAGATGAGACTCTAATTATTCGTCGAACTATAGATAGCTTTGGTATCAATTTCAATAGCTATTTGCCTGGCGGTCTTGGTGGAATTAGAAGCAGAGTGTAAAATAAGACGACGTTCACGATCCGTAGTGGCAAATTTTGTACGTCCTTTATAGTTTTATAGTCGTCGTTAAGCCGTAGTTTTCCTAATTTTTATCATAATTATTATTAACTGTTCGACTGCGACCTATTTAGTTTGCTATCTTACGATGGGATACTTTTTGAGTTAAATAAAAGTACACTTTTTCAATTTCTGAATTCGTAAGTTTCTTGCCACGTCCCATTTTCACAAAAACACTTTTTTATCACGTAATTAATAGAATTCCGTCTGTTTTATCTAATTGTATTAAAATAAATTTAAAATCAAAACTTAAACTCACGAAATTAACGATTATATTAAACCGAGGCTATTCATGTAGACGGCTCGTATTGGCTATTTCGTCTATGATGTTTCGCGAGAAGACATGTTCGGATTTGTTTACGTGTCGTTCGATAAACGTCAGAGCGTATAATTAAATGTAAGATGTATTGATATAAAATTATCACGTAACAGTATAAAAAACTCATAATATTATAGGTGAGGCTATTTAAGTGGTTGGCACTGTATATTTGCGTCGTATCGTACTATTGGACTGATGTATGAAGTAATGATTAAAAATATAATATAATACACACAGAATCAGTTTTATACCGGGCGAAGAAACGCATTTGTGATTGACTTTCTATGGATGGTTCCGTTTGCGTGTTCTACCGGCTTTACAATGGTGAGTGTTCCGAGGAGCTTTTTGACTTGATGTCTACGCCCTTCCTCCATCGCACCACTCGCCGAAGGATGACCCGTGGCGGTCCTCCACGGTTCGGTTTGCACCGTCTTTCCTACCACGCACGTGCAAGATGTGGAATGAGCTTCCTCCTGAGGTATTCCCGGAGCGCTATAACATGGGGCTTTTCAAGAAAGGTGCAAAAAGAGCTCTCCTTTAAAGCTGGCGATGCATTGGCGATTCCTCTAGTGTTGCAAATGTCCATGGGCGACCGTAACCACTTTCCATCAGGTGGTCCGTCTGCCTTATCATTAGGTACAAATATAAAACGAACGATTCGAGCTCCCACTCTAGCCGCCCGCAACCCCGAAAGCTATCTATAGTTTTTTTGCACGAAAAAGTAAGAAACACATACGTCCTCACAAACTCTTACATTAATAATATTAAGTTAAGATTATTTTTCGATTACCCGATTCCGCGTTGATAAATATAAAGAGCCCCAAACAAACGCATCTCCGAGAATTATCTCAGCGATAGCGGAGATTGGCGGGTGCTTCGGGTGAGGGTGCTGTTTTATTTATCCTTTATTTCCCTGAGTTATTCGGCTTCTTATTTATATTGCTCTCATACGCACTTTGAAGACTTCGTCCATGATGTTGTTACGCTTAGATTTGTATAAGCTTAGCTCTCATACAAATACAAGTTATTTTTACCCGACTAAGTAATGTTTTTGGGGCGTATGTTTGTATGTTTGTATGTATGTCCATTTATTGTTTAAAGTAGCAAAGAAGCGTTTAGTCCTGATAGTAGGAGGCCACTGCCAACCATGAACATCTATGATCAATCCCACATAAAATGATTCCTAACTGAGTTGGGATATAGCGATGCTATATCTAAGGACTAAGTAACTGTAGTTTCAGGATCAAAATAGGGCTACGTATCCCTTGCCTGTCGTAAGAGGCACCCGTGTTTTTTTATTTGACTGAAGTAGTAAACGAGCATGCCGTCCACCTGATGGTAAGTGGTCACTGCCACCCATGGATATCTGTAATCAACTTCATACAGAACACGGGTTTCATCTGAAGTTAATCACAGATGAGTTGCTACTCCCGAGGACTACGATGGACGCCTCATGTGAAAGTGTGCCGGCAACCACACCCTTCTATCAAAACGCAAGAAATGCTTCACGCTAGAAATAGGCGTGGCGATGGTACTTCCCCGGTCGAACTACACTGGTTCTACCACCGTTTATTGCAATAATATACATATATTAATAATATATATGTCGGCATTTGTTTTTATGCGACATCAATATCTTCATAGATGGTGTGGGCGACTATGGGTCTCGTGCAAAATAACAATTCTTTAGGACAATTCACTTGATATAATTATTACAAAGACTTTTATCACAAATACAGCACCGAATACATTCCATAGTAATTATTTTTTATAAAAGACCGAAACGGAGAGACAGTTCCGTGTTGTCGCTTTTGAGTGACGTTCACAATAATGTGTCTGCCACCCTCGGCTGACTTCACGACTCTGCCAAGACGCGACGATGTGAAGTTAGCACCGCTCGACGCGCCTTTCCGCTTCGATTCAAAATAACCGAATCCGACACGGCCATCCTGCGCTGACACACGTCCTCGTGTGTTGAGTTAATCTGCAACAATAATAACCACGAAAGCAAAACTGCGCTCGGCCCTTCCTCATACAACTATTTGGGAACTAATCCTCATCTTAGAGATCAAAATTTTCAAAATAAAATATTCTCTCTTAACAAGTCTGCAATTCGTACCAACATAAACTTTTACATTGACTAATAATCTTTACGAAATCTAAGAATACTGGAAATACAAATTTAGGATTTGACTACTCTAACTTTTTTTTAAAACATGTCTGAAGCATGTCCGAGATCAAGCAACAATGACAGATTCTGCTTATCATCAAGCACTTAATCATCGGATTTTTCAACCACAGTAACAGCAACTTTTATATTTCGTGGTCAAGCAAGCTCGTTGCTTTTGATGCACTTCCACTAAGGAATGCCGAGTCATCCCATGACTCTATGGTCTTCGCTACAAGGCTAGACCCGACTACACTACCCAGAGTTGCTGCTCACTGCCTACCCACGGACTACTCCAAAGAGCAGACGCCGATTTCTAACGGGCTACAGATACAACACACTCCGGTGCAGTCTCCGACCCACCGAAACTACAAAAGTTACAAATAGTTACACACAATCCATTTAATATGACGCAAAGTCTACTGTTGCTTGACTCTCAGGCATTTTTCTGATACGATCATGAAATTTTAAACTTATCTGACTGGTTAATTTCCTCCTTAATAATCAACCCATATACAAAAAATCTGTTAAAATGCGTAAACTCTACTTTCGTCAAACACATTATAGAATATGTAACGAGTACCCGGTTGTTTCAATGATCCTGTTGGAACCTCCTCCTCACATAGTTCGACACGACGCACCGCCTCTGGTGCCGCTGCTCCATTAGACCGCCGCTCGTAGTACACCGACTGGCGACGTGGCCCGACGCGTAGCACTTATGACACACCACCGCGTTGCTGTTGACGGGTTACCATTGTCGTGATCTCGATGTAGTAGCTGAAGAAGACGACTTGTGGGAATCTGAAAATTTAGGAATCATTACGCATGTCATTGTGTTTTTGCGCTTTAAATAGGATAAAGCCTGGAACTCTTGCTGTAATTGAAGACGCGTAATATCTTCCATCGTAAATGCACGTCGTTACAAATGGGTATCGATTTGTGGTAAATGAGAAACACGCTTTTCTTTCTAGCGGTTCATCAGCGAACCTGTACTGGCATGTGTCTTATTATATTTCGGTCCATCATTGTTTAAATTTATGCGTATAGCTTCCGAAGTTTCCAGACAATTCACTATTATTGTTTTCTGCTTCATTATTTCTCGAATTATTTGCACGATTTGATCCCGCTTCTGATGTCGGCATTTGTTTTATATGCGACATCAATATCTTCATAGATGGTGTGGGCGACTATGGGTCTCGTGCAAAATAACAATTCTTTAGGACAATTCACTTGATATAATTATTACAAAGACTTTTATCACAAATACAGCACCGAATACATTCCATAGTAATTATTTTTTATAAAAGACCGAAACGGAGAGACAGTTCCGTGTTGTCGCTTTTGAGTGACGTTCACAATAATGTGTCTGCCACCCTCGGCTGACTTCACGACTCTGCCAAGACGCGACGATGTGAAGTTAGCACCGCTCGACGCGCCTTTCCGCTTCGATTCAAAATAACCGAATCCGACATATATATATTTCTCATCACTTGGACATCTGTCTGGCCAGGGAGCAACGCCGAATTATGTTGGATTTTTACCTCACTAAAACCCCCCCGGTGGCCATCCTCGGCTCTGTGTGGATGACACCGGAATCTCCAACGGACCGCTGCCGGTGTCCTCCGAGCGCGATGTCCTCTTCGGGCTCTTCCCAGTGAGCATTGTACTCAGTGCGCCTCCCTGGTGTTTACGATAGTATGTGGCCACACATGCCGTCGTCCTACACGGGGTCAGGCAGGGGATACCGTAGCCCTATTCTGATCCCGGAACTACAGGTATAACCGAGAATCGAACCTGGAACTCCCTGCAACTGAGATCGATATGATAAGTCCACTCGGCTGTTGACTGAATAGAAACGAGCCCGCTTATTGCATTAACACTTAACTAACGATATTGTTAAGTTAAAGTTTTAGGTTAACAAGTAAAGTTTGGAGCAATTTGATAGCAATACACCAGTTAGGGGCGATCAATCAAAAAGTTAGCTCCATCGTTTCATCTTAAGTCTATCTAAATCAAACGAAGCGGTTTATTTAGATATTCAAGAAATTATTACTTAATCGTTTTCAGAACTTTCGATAATACTATCTATTATACAATTAAAGCACGCTTAACACGCTTTTTAACACGCTTTCTACACTCATAGACCCACAGTTGGATTTTCTCCTGTGTCGTGGGTACCATGGACACATACAAGACGAATACACAAACCAGACCCAGAACAGGAATCTAAACTCATCTTCTGAAACATTCAATCATCATTTGATATCAATTTCAATTTTGATATTCATTCATGATTTCATTTTCATTTGATACCCATATAGAGTAGGTTGTACAGAAATATGTAATCTGCCATTTTGCTGCGACGGCTATTTTGGATTAATAATAATATTGATTATATATAATTGCATTTTCAGCAAGACTATACATGTAGGTATTCTAAATTTCAGCTTAAACGGACACTGAGAAGTGGGTTAAATTCAGGTTGCAAAATTTGACCTAAACATACATACCGACATACATACTTACCCGGGGAGGAAACCTTCAAAAGGTACACCGGAGCCTTAGGAGAGACTCCGGGTTATGTGGTTTAAACCTCCTCGGTGGCCTTCCTCTGCGCTAGGGGATACCACCGGTGCCCCCTAGCGCTGCGCCCCTTACGGGCTCATCTCTTAGGGAGCGTGACTGTCCCCTACACCTTTCAGTGTATGACAACATGCAGCCACACATGCCACCGTCCTTCCAGGGGTTGTTGGCTGGGCGGTCAGAGCTCCCACTCTAGTCGCCCGCAACCCCAGAAGCCCCCTTTCAGTCGCCTCTTACGACATGTAGGAGATACCGTAGCCGTATTCTAATCCCCGACTACAGGGAACATACATACTTCCCCACAAACATTGTAAGTTAAATAAAAGCTTTTAAAATTAAAAAATGTAAGATGTATTTTTAAAATTACCCGCCATTGCTTTTAAATGCAGCTTAGTCAAATACATATATTTCCCTTTAACAGGTATTTTTATATAACCCGAAAATTAATACAATGTCATGGAATTTGAGAACTATTCGTGCGACTTTGAACAATATCAAGTTTAGTTTTTGAGTGGAATGACGGTCGAATTTCGACCGTTGCGATGTGTGACTAGTAGATAATAAAATGGCTTTTCACACATTCCCATAACAAATAGATAGAAACTTTTATCGCAATTCTGCACAGAAGCAATAAGATTTCTCAAATCTGAGAACAGATTGCTATCTGAGGAAAGCTATTTGCAGTTCGTCTTACGCGGAAACATGTCGTGTGAAACTGATAAGACAGAGAGACAAATTGGTATTTATATGTAGTGAAATAACTCGGAATGTATAAGACTTTGTGTCCTTAGAATATTTCGAGTACCGAAGATTTCTTTTTTGAACTGAACTAGCAAAGAAGCATTCAGTTCATCAGATGCCTGGTATTGTGGCCTAAGTACGAGTTTTATTACGTTTCCGTAAAACAATCATTGTTGTTGTCACTCTACTAACAAAATACATTCCAACGGGCGCGTTCCAGAAGACGCTTACAAAGCCCGAAACGCCCAAAACGTCGTTCCATAAGACGACCGCAGTCGTTGTGGTCGCGGAGAATACGTCATGACTTACGCCCACGCGAAGCTCACGACGACCCATCTAATAAGGTGGGTCGAAGTGATCGTTCCACTCGAGAGTATATCAGTAACGCTCAGAAACTAGTGGAACGGGAAAAACTGCGGCCGTGAGCGTGAACTTTGTTATCTAATGGAACGCACTCAAAGTGTTGCCAAATACAAAAGAGTAAACATGTAATTTACATTGCAACGTATGTATAAACACATAAACAATCGATTGTAGTTTTAATCCAACTAGTCACCCGTCGCAACGGTCGAAATTCGACCATAATTCAACTCAAAAACTAAACTTGATATTGTCCAAAGTATTTCCCAGATTCAATTAAATTTTATTAATTTTCAAGTTATTTTAATACGCCCGGAAGGTAAAAAGAGGTTTAATTGACGCTGCATTGAAAAGCAATAACGGGTATTTTGACAAAGACATCTTTTAATATATACCTACTTTAAAACACAAAATATCTTATAGCAAATTTGATGCCTGCAGTCGCGCTTTTTGATGACTTAATAATTTCGTGCTACAATCTGGCTCAGACAAATATAAATCCGCCTTTAAGTATGGTAACTTTCATACTAGTAATGCGCAATGTGTTTATTTTTTATTTTTATTTTTATTTATTTATGAAACAAACAATTCACCTTTTACACAAAAAAAGATACATAAAATATAAAGCAAATGAATACAAACAGTTTCCACTATTAGGTAATACAAAAAAAAACGCAAAAAGATGTAATAAAATTACAGTGACACCAAAGACTAAAATTTTGACGCAAATAGAGAAAAAAGGGTTGATAAAAAAAATACATAACAGCTACATAACATTGTTGTGATGGCTTCTGTTGTGTCTCATCAGTTACCATACTAAATGTATGAAACCGATACTCTTCTGATGCGTCACGTCACGACACGTTAGACAAATATAAATCCGCCTAGCAGTCGCTCTTTTTGATTACTTAATTCTTTCTTGTTACAATTATTAGACTCGTAAAGGCTTACGTGTAACTGAATGGTTCTTTTACATTTTACGCAACAGTACACTAGAAGTTCCATTGAACAGTGAAGTATAAACAAAGTTCGCGTGAACTGCAAACTTCGATACAACGAACTAATTAAGCCACTATTTCTGAAACTATCAGACTGCTAATCTCTGTGGTGGAAACTTTATCCTGTTGAACCTTCCTTCACCTCGCGTTGTGCAGTGTTCAGTATTCTTCAAGACTCGACTTTTTTATATAGAAGTAGTTAAGGAGCGGCAAACAAAAATGCGATCCGTCTCGCGCGCGCATCGTCACGAAAAACCGACACCCTTTTTTTTTAAGTGGGTAATCCGAAAATGACACCCTAAAGTTATAGCTAACTTTTCAGTTTTTTCTATTGTTAGTGTCGTTTTTTCTACAAACATAGAATAATAGGATTTTTTCTTGTTACGCCAAAGAAATAAAACTACTAACGCGTGTACATAATTACACACACACATTTTTATTTTTATTTTATTACATTCAAAAACAAGTTTTGTCTGTCTGATGAAAAGATGAACTTGGGAACAGTTGTTTTTTTTTATTTGACTGAAGTAGCAAACGAGCGTGCTGTCTGCCTGATGGTAAGTGGTCACTGCCGCCTATGGACATCTGTAATCAACTTCATACAGAACAGAACATACAGAACATGGGTTCCATCTGAAGTCAATCACAGATGCATTGCTACTCCCGAGGAGTATGATGGTCGCCTCATGTGAAAGTGTGTGTTTGTGTGTACTGTTTTGACTGAAACTTCATGTCCTATGAAGTTTAAAAACCTTCGTTGATAAAGCTGTCAACCCACCGGCCAGACGCAGTGAGCTTTGACTTCAATTCCAGCTTGAGACATATCTGAAAGATTAATCTAGGATTCTAATCCGGGACTGGGTATTTGTTAATTTGTTATTGTATGTGCATATGACGACCCGCGTGGCGGAGGGGTTACCATACCGGTCTGACGAACAATGGGTTCCGGGTTCAATTCCCGGCCAGACAGGTATCTGAATGATGAGTTTAGATTCATGTTCTGGGCCTGGGTGTTTGTGTATTCGTTTATGTCCATGGTACCCACGACACAGGAGAAAATCCTAGTGTGGGCTATGAGTGCATAAAGCGTATTTATTTATATGGTAACCACGACATTGAAGAAAATAGCACTGTAGAAATGGAGGCTATGAGTGTAAAATCCGTTTTTTTACTAAAAACTATACCCTCAAACTATCTAGATTTCAGAAAAAGACATTATTTTGCAAAGGATAAACGCGGGAGGAACCGCGCTCAGGTGTTCGTTAAAAATAAAATTCTTTTTAATTAAAAAGATGTTTCAGGAAATGAACTTATCGGCCATTTTCCTCTTTCCTTTTCGATAGAAACTGAACGATTTTACCTCAGGACTTTTTGCTCTTAATTTTATATAATAGAAGAAGCTATCATACGCTCCAGTTTTAAATACCTACTGCTACCTAGAATATGGACATGAACAGTGACAAAATAATGACTGAGACCGGCCCTCTCGCTCGGGAGGTCCGAGGTTCAATCCCAGGTACGTATTATTGATTGTTTCTAAAGTTATCTGCGTATTCCAAGTTATTTATTACTGCTTTACGACGAAGAAAAACATCTTGAGGAAATCAACACACCGGAGTGTACTTTTAAAAAAATCTCAAAGGTGTGTGAAGTCTACCAATCCGCAGCGCAGTAGGCTATGGCCTAAAACTCTCTCATTCTGAGTGAAGAAACGTGCCCAACATTGGGACAATAATGGGCTGACGACCCATAAAGATCTATATCCTTTTATGACATACTCGCTGTACCCTCTGCGCGTTGCTACACCATCAGAAAAAATACACCAGAAACCTTCGTGAGCTCATGAATAACAACTTTGCTAAAGATCATCACATGATCAAATGAATAGTTAACGATTCTATAGAGGACATACAGACGTTCATTTTTATAAAGAAGAAGACGAAGAATAAGTGACAAGCAAGCATATGGTGTTCTATATGAAAAGGCTTACAGATGTCAATGAGCGGCAGTGACCACTAACTATCAGATGGACTGCATGATCCTTCTCTAACACACATTTATAATAACACCGGTTCATCCCTTCTGTATTTCTAGGGTAAGTATTTTTTTTTTGTTTTCGAGGGGGAAACCAAAGGCACCCGACGCCGTGAGAGCGACGCAGGGTTATGTGGGATTTTTACCGCACTAAAACCCCCCCGGTGGCCGTCGTCGGCGCTGAAAAGGAGGACTCCGGGATCTCGAAACGACTTCAACCGGAATCCTCCGAGCGCGCTGCCCCATCGGGCTCCTCCCAGATGGGCGGCTGGGCCCACCGCTCCGTCTAGTCTTTACGACGGTATGCGACCACACATACCGCCGTCCTTCCCGGGATTGCCAACCGAACGGTTCGAGCTCCCACTCTAGCCGTCTGCAACCCCGGAAGCCCCTTTTAGTCGCCTCTTACGACAGGCAGGGGATACCGTAGCCCTATTCTGACCCCGAGGCTACAGGGACGTTCTAGGGTAAGTATGGCAAGCAACATAATGTTTAGGAGTAATGATATCTAATGACAAATAAACAATTTAAATTTGAATTTGAATCAATCAGATTTTTTAGGGTACCTACTGCTGGAAATAGGCGTCACCTAAGGTCGCCATGATTGCTAGTGAGTGTTGTAAGTGTATTCTCCCGATTTTTTTCCTTTAGTTCCATTTGATGTCCTCTACGAGAAGAGAGGTGATTTTATTATTTTTATTAACTTATTTTTATCGAGAAGTAGTTCTGGCGTTTCGATTGAAGAGTGTGGTTGTCGGTTATCTTAGTGCTCTGAAGTAGCAGAACATATGTGATTAACTTCAGATAGAACTCATTTTCTGTAAAATTTAAATTAAAATTTAAATAACTTACCATCAGGACTGCCTGTTCGCTTGCTACAACTTTATATAAATAACCTTGCACCAAACTCATATCAATCGGAGCACTCGATACAAACAGTCAATATAAAACAATAAACAAAGCAAACAAAGTGGAACAAACAGAGCTCATCTATTCGATTCACTTCTAAACCCCGATATATTCGCCATTGTGTTCATCCAAGAAAATGTATAGCCAATAGGGTGACCAACGAGAAAGATTTGATAGGACTAGCCACCCGTCGCAACGGTCGAAATTCGACCGTAATTTAAATTAAACAAACATGCGTGCGTACAAAGTACACATGTCAGAAGTGAAACTTCTTTGGCGAACTAATTTATAAATCTTGTTTATATTTATACAAATCTAAAACTTTAAATTTCCAAGATTAAGAGGAAGGGAAAAAGGCGTGATACGACGTTCGCTCTGTCTCACTTTTTCTCTCAATCTTTCTCACTCGCTTGCTCCCTACTCTCACTCCACGGCTAGTTGCTCATGCTACGTTCGCCCTGTCTTACTCTCTCTCAATCGGTCTCGATCACTCTCTCTCTCTTTTCCGACACTTCCGTTGCATACCGGCGTGACGTTTCATCTGTAAAAATTTTACCCTCATGCGCCTAAAGAAGTTTCACTTCAAAAACTAAACTTCATACTGTCCAAAGTAACACGGATATTTCTCAAATTGAAATAAATTATAATAATTTTCAAGTTATTTTGAACGCACCCGTTAAAGGTAAAAAGAGGTTGAAATAACTAAGCTGCATTTAAAAGCAATAATATTTTGACAAAGTCATCCGTCATTTTTGACGTTATGTGTTTTCATAGTAAGAAGTTAAATGTTTTATTTCGTTTATTATGTGTGTTTCTGTCAAAGGCTGTCGGTTTTTAGTTGATTTTATGTATGTTTTATGCATTAATTGAAAAAAATATTAGCATTTCGCAATCCCACTCTATATCAACTATAACCATGCGTAATTTCATACTAATATCATCTTCCGCCTGTGGCAAGTATCTTAAAAACGAATCACACTTATCGTTTTGTCCACTTTGGTTACGTACCACGGTAATGAATATCATAGGTGTTCATTTACGATCTAAACTATGTGTGTGCAAAATTTAATAAGATCTTATTTATTATATCGATATTAATATTTACTATCCCGTTTTCCGTCAGAAGCGTGGCGACAGAGCATCAAGCGATAAAAACTCGATTACGGGCGTCGCGTGCCGCGAGGATTCACGAAATTGTTATTATTACCCTTACACTACTCCCTTAGTGATTGGAAATGGTTTTAGGAAGACTCAGAACTTCTTCTCTTCTCGTCAACCCATTATTGTCCCACTGCTGGGCACGGGTCTTCTCTCAGAATGAGAGAGTTTAGGCCGTAGTCCACCGCGCTGGCCAGGTGCGAATTGGTGGACTTCACACACCTCCGAGAACTTTTTTTTTAAGAACTCTCGGGTGTATAGGTTTCCTCACGATGTTTTCCTTCACCGAAAAGCATTGATAATTAATTTCTAATACGCACATAAATCAGTCGTGCTTGCCTGGGTTTGAACCTCGGACCTCCCAATCGAGAGGGCTAGTTTCAACCATTAGGCTATCACTGCTCTAGACTCAAGACTCAGAACTGCACCACATTTATTTCTGATGTCGTCATACCATTGTCCCACCCATTGAGTAATTACTAATAATAATAAAAAAATACAAACATTTTATAACATTATAACATTATTATATTATTGTACGATACAATAATGGTGACCGGCCATCCTGACGTCAGAATGGCCGGTCACCTTAAAAAGCAGTTAATTTTTTTAAATACGAAGGTAGCAATTATTTTAAGATTGGTAGCAACTGGTAGCAACTAGGTAGCAACTCTTATGGGTAGCAACGCTTATAGGTCATATGGGTAGTGACCGGCCATCCTGACGGACACAAACCATGTCCTTTTCCGAAACGCAAAAATCTCTTGAATTCCGAGTGACAGCGATACCTGACTGGTTGAATCATAGACGTTCTACCTCCTGTACCCTTAGTACGAGTTTAGTAAGTTTCCTCAAAACAAACACTCGTTTTGTTTCCATCCATCCATCTCATACAGTTGCAGTTACATTGTAAGTGGTCACTGCCGCCCATGTACTCCTGTAATGCAATGAACTGTCTTTATTTTGTATAAGCCTACGGGGGCACTTACAAATTGTGAGTTACATTTTTTTTCTTACTCTACCACCGGATCGGAACACAACCTCAACTGAGAAAATCCGGCAAGAAACTGAGCGGGTTTGTCTTTTTTGTTATTTATATCTATTTTTTTTTATATAATTACAAGCAACTTCATATAGAACATGAAGTTCTATATAAAGTCAATCACAGATGCGCTACTCCTGAGGACTAAGATGGTCACCTCATATAAAAGTGTGCCGGCAACCACGAAATTGTATGTACACAAACTCATTCTTAGATTCCTCATCCCATCTCACATTTCTCGTTTTGACCCTTAGTTATCTTTTACGACGTTCACGAAAAAGCAAGAAGTTCTATTCAAAAGCCTTCACGCGACATATATATTATACATATTATAAGTACAATTAATAACGATTATATACGGATTAAAACTCAATCTTGTATGTTTGTTCGTCATTATCTCTGTAATTCAACAATGCTTGCTGAGTAGCTATTCAGCATTGATCCGTGTTCGATACATACTCCCCTCTATACATACTTCTGGTAATAATGAATCAGTTATTAACGTATTTTTTTTTATAATTTCGAAGTAGCAATCCAGCATGCAGTCCCGATGGTAAATGGTCACTACCGTCCATAGACATGGGATCTCTGTTCAACTTCACATTGAACAAAGATTCCACGTGAAGTCAATTACAGATGCTTTGCTACTCCCGAGTACTAAGATGGTCGCCTTATATCAAAGTTAGCCGGCAACCACACCCTGCAACCGAAACGAAAACACTGCTTCACGCTAGGAATCAACGTGGCGGTGATACCTCACTTCTTGCGTTTCAATGGAAAGATGTAGTTGCCAGCACACTTTTATATTAAAGACCATCTTAATCCTCTTGAGTAGCAACGCATCTGTGATTGATTTCAGACAGAAGTCATGTTCAATCGGATAAAAAAAATAAGTTGTGAAACTACTATTAAAACTTGCAGGATTATACAAAATAAGACGAATTTATTATCCCAAATTTGTATTCAATACAATTCATCATCGTATGTACTATGCAGTCTATGTCTATGTTTGTAAATAGCGACCGAAGACTACATTGCGCAATTAAATTGTATGATACAAGAAAACTTAATTAAAAATGATATTATCAAGTTAATTGATATTTGAATAAAATTGCCGTATAATTTAATAGTAATCTTAAAAATAAAACTTTACGGTAAGGAAACCGTGCAAGAATTCGGTAAATAGATAAGTCAGAATCGGTTGCCCGCTGTCCGGCGACCGATTAGCCGCAGATAAGACGCGCGGTTGTTCCCTTGTTTGTTTCTTAATATCTTCGTAATTGGGACAACGGTCTTAGGGTTGAAATTGTGAATGACATAACGTGAATATTTTTCTCAAGCATATGTTAATCTTATTATCATTATAAACGTAAAAGTTAGTGAGAATGTATGTGTCTTAATGCGTATATGTGTGTATTACTCTATATATGTGTGTAAAATGTGAACTACTACAAGTTGCACGCTTGTTATTCAAAAAAAAATATATGAAACGATATTTAAATCTAGTTTGTAAGGGGCCGTTCAAGTATTTTTACAATACTGTAAAAAAACATTTTTAATTGAAAAATGTTTACGTAAGCATAGGGGAGGGGGTTAGTGCATTACTTACCTTTGCTGACAAGGGGATGGGGGGTAAATAATTGTAATAAATCTGATTACATAGTATTTGAACGGCCCCTAAGAAGACATAAAATGTTAGGTCGAAACAAAATACTACGAAGTCACATTCAAGGGTTTTTAACTGTCTTTGAAATTAAAATATGTATCAACAATTCACCAATATAATCACCTAAATAAGACGTCATGCATCATACGAGCTGCAAATAACTCTGATTCGACACGCTTATTGCCCGGCGACCGATTAGACCGATTCAGTCCACGTGCCTGCTGTGCGGCGACCGATTAGCCGCAGATAAGTGTTCGGTTATATCTTTCGGAGCCCAGTGCTTTAAAGCGTCTTATTTGGTTTACTCCACCTATTTGAAAGTATGTTATCGATAGGTATTTTTAATACAGAAACTTTAAGTTTACGTAAAAATCTGGCACCTAAATAAGATCGCAAAGAGGCACGCGGCAAATAAATCTCATTCGGTTCAATTATTGCCTGGCGACCGATTAGACCGAAACAGTCCGCGTGCCCGCTGTCCGGCGACCGATTAGCCGATAAGCCCCGCTGTTTGCTTGTTTGTTTGTTATTATCTTCGTAATTGGAACCGTCTTAGGACTAGGAGTGAGGTTTGCGTAAATATTATATTAATTGGGCTTTAAAGCGTCTATTTTGGTTTAATTCCCGTATTTAAAATTTTGTTTTTGTACGGGATTTAATTGTTTATTGATAAACAATGTTTTTTTTTATTTGACTGAAATAGCAAACGAGCATGCAGTCCAATTGATAGTAAGTCACTACCCATGGACATCTGTAATCAACTACACACAGAACATGGGTTTCATATGAAGTCAATCACGGATGCGTTGCTTCTCCCGAGGACTATGATGGTCGCCTCATGTGAAAGTGTGCCCGCAACCACACCCTTCTATCGAAACGCAAGGAATGCTTCCTCCTAAAAATAGCTGTGGCGGTGGTACTTACCCGGTCGCACTACACTGGTTCTACCACCTTTAAGTGTCACTTATTAAATATGTATGTCAATTGGAAGCATTAATAAAAATAAATTTAATAATGTATTATAAAACAATATAATAATCATTTTGATACTAAAGGAAATCAATCGTTACAAACAGTCGGGTGTTTCGTTTCATCTAACAACAACATGTTTCAGATACATGATTACATCGCACCCTTCCTGAAAATATTTTTACAGCCTTACAATTCAGCTCCCTAAAGGGAAATGTACGTGGGCCGCAATGCGTAAAAAGGTTTAGGGAAGTGCGTAATGGTGGGGGATAATTATAATAAATCCGAATTCCGAGCGTTCTTAGCGTCTAATGTGTTTAGATTTAATTGATTTTTTGGAAAAAGAAATAGGTAGCATTGCTCGCTTCAGTTTTATTATGTTAAGTGACAATATTGTCTTTTATAAGAAATGAAGGTCTTTAAACCTAATATCATATGTTGCCTTTATTACCGAAAAATTAGACAATAATAAATAAACATTTATTTTTAATATTCAAAGGTAATAAAGATTTTATTATTATTACTAGCTCTTTCCCGCGGCTTCGCCCGCACTGTCAAAAGGAATTAACATTAGCATTAAATTTATTGACTATGCCTTGTCTGTACATTTTTGAGTGTGCTACGTTTGTAAAACGCAACCCAGAGCTTTTTAAATCTTACACACGAGCGCGAGTCAATGATAAATTAAAAGCTGTGCCAGCTAAAACACATGTATTCAAACAAAGTATTTTCTGCAAAGCGTCCATATTATTCAATAAAATACCTAAATCAATACGCAAAATCGAGAATATTCAATTTTTTAAAAGGAAACTGCATAGCTATCTCGTCGACAAATGCTACTATAATATAAATGAATTTCTAAATGACAACAATTGAATCTTTGACATGCCATAATTAGTATTAAAAATAATGTGTATTTTAATAGAAATTAATTAATATAATGGGCCATATGTATGACTTAAATAATTATTTTATTTTATTTGATGTGATTATAGGATGTAATTTGGAATATGTTTGTGACAATTTTGCATACCCTAGTGGGTTAGAATGATTAAGACTGTATAACTTGTTATTCTGCAAATAAATGAATTGAATTGAATTGAATTGAATTGAATTAGATAGCTCAATTCAGATTTTGCAAATGAATTTTACTAACGCCATCTATTAACAACGTCTGGAACTACTTAATATGTATCAACTAACAAAACACCGATATTCTCATGGGAATGAGAGAGCGCGGTAAAAAGTAGCCTACATCACTCTCCGTCCTCCTAACATATAAACCATATCATATAATAGCTATGTGGCGATGTGAAACAGGAACAAACAAACACACTTTCACATTTATAATATTAGTATGGATTATTAATCATATGTTGTAAAACGTCAATATAATTGGCACATAGCATTTTGCATGTTATTTGCAAAAAAATAATTATTTCCTTGCTCAAGTCGGCTTTTAGAGAGATTTCTAATGATATGTTTTTTTTTATGAAACATAAGATTCGCGTCTTTCAAATAGAATTGGGAGAAGCCTGAAGTACAGATGCTTGACTGCCGCTGAGGACAACTTAGTCTTATTATCAATGTTTTGTATACTTTTGCGTATATAAAAAGGTGGTTATAGGGTTGTCCCTTCCCCCCTTTATCATAAGTAAGACAAAAATCTTTAACCAAACCTATTTTTTTTAATTTTTCGCAGTCGGTCCGGTCTGGTCCGATCATTTACGACAGGGTGAAAAATAATCATTTATTTATTTATTTATTGTTCATTACAATACAATATCACTTATACTAATTAACGCAATAATATCAAGATGCATTTTCTTTTTAATTTATCAAATTCAATAGTAACATAATGAAATGTCAAATTAATGCATGCATACTAATAAATCATGGAGTTTCGCTGAACCTTAAACACACACTATCATAGATCTACTATCCTTTTATTTGGCTCCTACCATTATTGGACTCCCCCCCCCCTAACAAAGCTTCATACATGTATCATAGATACACAACATAATTTTATTAAGCAAAAATACACGTAATGTAAATAGAATAATTGTACCCAAAGAACCGAATCGACCATTATCTTTTAAATATCCGTCAAATCTTTTCTTACCTTTACCTTTCTTTTGTGAACGTACAATTGAATCAGAATCAAACAGAGGAAACGTTTGCCAGCTGACTCAGATTTTCAGGGATTTTCTTGCATTTCTGCAGTACAGTAACGTTTTTAGTCGACTGCGTTCGGAAGACGGTATGTTTTTGAGGGATGTACATACAAACTTATATAAATGCCCTTAGTAAAAATACTTTTAAAACAGATTATTGCGAATTTGACTTTTCTTACCTTTTATACCAATAAATTTTTAAGTATTTTATAACTTTTTATGTCACGTTTATAACTTTTGTGGTCAGTCAATTGAGTCAATATTTGTTTTATTAGTTTAACCTTATCTACCAGTAAAGTTTTCGGTTTGTTATATTTTTAAAAATAATAAGATTTGTGTATTTGTATATATTTTCAATTTTTAGTCTATGAAATATGCCTTGCATATGCCTATTAAAGTCATAAAAAGCCCTCTGGAAGTGAAGACGAAATATTTTATCATACAAGAATGCCTACGAGGATGTCAAGGGCTATTTTGAGACGAGCTGCAGAAAGTATGGCGTTAACTATTTATAGCGTTAACTATCTCTTTTGAGGTATAAGCGAAAGAGGGATACAGTAAATGTTTGACGACCCGCGTGGCGCAGTGGTTACCGTACCGGTCTGACACGCAGTGGGTCCCGGGTTCGATTCCCGGCCAGACAGGTATCTGAATGATGAGTTTAGATTCTTGTTCTGAGTCTGGGTGTTTGTGTATTCGTCTTTGTGTGTGTCCATGGCACCCACGACACAGGAGAAAATCTTACTGTGGGGCTATGTGTGTAGAAAGCGTTTAAGTTTTTTAAGTTTAAGTAAATGAAGACCATTATCAGGTTGAAATATTAGCATGCGATATGTAGCTCGTAACAGACTTTTTAAAGAAGGTCAAGCTGCAATTAGCGAAGTACCTGATACATTGAGCTGAAATATATTTTGGTCTCTCCACAAAATAGGTGAGAAATTTGGCTTTTGAACTTGCCATAAAATACAATTTAAACGCACCTTTCACTTGACTGGAAATTGCAATGGCTGGAGAGGAATGAATTCGTTCTTTGAATCCTGAGCTATCTGTACGCGCAGCTCAAGCCTGCTTAAAGCCTGATTAACATTGTTTAAATGTTACACTAACATTTCAGTATGTAAAATTAGTAAAAACCCTAGTTTTTATTTTTATTTAGAGTGTTGCAACCGTCCACCATTGGTGTTTCAATCGCACCTGGCATGGGGTTGGTTGTAACAATTGGACACACTCCATAAAATATCATTTTTCTAGCAACCTGTTCTATCTAAGCTATTGATGTTAATTTAAAGACAAATGACTATGCTTCCACCCCAAAAACTTTGTAAGTTTTGTACAGCTGTAATAGCTATCCTGTGAGCAATTAAAGGCAAATTGTTTCAATCGACCCCGGTCTACCCTACATTTTAATTACCATTGTTGAATTATTTTAGTATTAAATATCAAAGTTATAACTACTAATCATAACGGTGAAGTAAATATTCATGTGATTCTAAACAAGGCAGAAAGTATAACATATTATAAGAGGACGAGGATATTCAAGAAATAAATTCATTTCCCGGAGCATAAAAAATAACTTAATAAAGTTTTATCTGCAAAGTATTTGCACGATTCGATTCTTAGGAATCGAATGCGGGCGCTTCGAATGTTTGAACAAACTTCGTAGTCGTTGTGCATTGGAAAACCACCTTTATATCTTACTGATAGAGTGTACAAACACTGCATGGTTAAGTATGTTAAATATATTCGTGATTATTCGGTTCACAGCACTTCGTTCTGGGCGGTAGAGGGCGCTATCGTACTAGGCGAGCAGCTGACAAAAGAGTGTTTTCGGTATGAAACAACTTTAGTTTGTTACTTTCGAAGGTCTTGCCTCCCTTATTATACGCTAGTTTATTCCGCGGCTTCGGCTACTTTCTTCGTGTTTATCGCGTACTAGTTGACCCAAACTTCGTTCCGCCTAAATAATGTTCTCATCTCATCTCATCAACCCATTATTGGCCCACTGCTGGACACGGGTCTTTTCTCAGAATGAGAGAGTTTTAGCCATAGTCCAACGCGCTGGCCAAGTACGAATTGGTGGACGTGGTGGTGAAAATAATGTTTTTTTTTTTAAATAGGCATGACTGACTGATGACTGAGAGTATTATATACCTAAGAGTAGACAAATATAATCAGAAAGCTTCGAACTGCTAAGCTATCAGGAGTTACACGTGTTATTGTGAGTCAACCGTAAAAGATAGACATATGCTGTTGTGGGATGTTTTTACATAATTTTAAGGAAAATATTTTCCTCATACATGATCTCTGTGTAGCTTTAACCATTAAGGTTGTACACGCGACGGAAGCTTAAAAAATGGAGTAACTTCTCCCGTTTTCCCAACATTGTCCTTTACTGCTCTGCTCCTATTGATTGTAGCGTGATGAAAAATATGCTATAACCAGCTTAGGAATATGAATAATAATCGTACCAAGTTTCGTTAAAATCGAGTAGTTTTTGTTTCTATAACGGTTATACAGACAGACAGACAAAATTTTACTGATTACATTTTTGGCATCAGTCTCAATCCCTAATCACCCCCTGATAGTTATTTTAAAACTTAAAAAAACTTAAAACGCTTTCTACATTCATAGCCCCACAGTAGGATTTTCTCCTGTGTCGTGGGTGCCATGGACACACACAAAGACGAATACACAAACACCCAGACCCAGAACATGAATCAAAACTCATCATTCAGATACCTGTCTGGCCGGGAATCGAACCCGGGACCCACTACGTGTCAGGTATGGTAACCGCTGCGCCACGCGGGTCGTATTTTGGAAATATATTTCATGTACAGAATTGACCTCTCTACAGATTTATTATAAGTATAGAAGAAGATGGATTAATATGTAGATTCGCTTACCCGATCCCTGCAAAAAAAGCGTTTTCAGTTGTGTTGTTATTTAATTGAAGTAGCAACATGTGACCAACTAAAAACAGGCTAGATTCTTGACTGAGGTTGGCCACTGATTCGAGATGCTCTTTAAAAACTAAATTATAATACCTCGTACAAGAGTCTCTTACATCCTTCAAACCGGTTCGCACATATTGCTCTTATACGTAAAATTAATCAAATAACGTCTATTTTAATATTTGGAGCCTACAGAACTCTAAAATTAATGAGTCCTTAACCGTCTTAGCTATGATCAAAATCTAAAATAAAAAAACGTCCCTTCAGGCATCATATTTAAAAATCATACAGTCAAACCTAAATGGTTTGACTGTGTAATTTTTATCTTGCCTGGCCTTTGATCTTGCCAAAATGGATAACCATACATACATACCTTATGATGCTGTTGGGTAAATAGAGATTTTTTTTTTCGCAGGGGAATGCCTTTACGCACACCCACTCCTGTCATCGCGACTTGAGCCGCGACAGCAGCAGTGGGTAGTGTCGGACTCACTGACGCCCATATAGAACTGGGCGTCAGAATACCGACTAAACCTAACTGCGGCGCTATACTCGTCTTTAATGGGGCGCCAGAGGTTCCCCGTTCCGGACTCTCTCTGACGCTCCGACGTTAGCCTGGCAGGGCTACGACCGTCTAAAGCAGAGGAAGGAGACGAGCGTATTGGCGTCGCCTCCTCCCTGGCCTTGCTCGGCGGAGCAGGTCCGCACCAGCGTCGGCCTCTCGTTCCCGCTCCGCAGACTCCTTCAGGAGCATTACAGCCTTGGGTAAATAGAGATACAAGAACATTAATAACTGCTGTATTTGATTTGAAAGGTGTGGTTACCAGGGAAACAAGGCGTGCCAACTCAGTCTCTAACCTGAGGGCCACGTTTTTCTCTGTAAGCGTAAGTATTGAGCAGTATAGACAAATGTATGTGTCTGATTTTATGATTAGAAATAATCGCTGGAACAATCTTGTTATAAGATGTATGACAAACGATCATACCTGGTGGTATATAAGTTGTCAATTACGACAAAGTTTAAAATTCATCATTTTAAGTTTATTCAAAAAACATAAAATTGAACACTTTATGCTTTGACCGCGCCACGATTTTTTGCCTATATTATTTTAACTTAATTCGCTTACCCAATCCCTGCAAAAAATGCGATTTCAGTTGTGTTGTTATTTAATTGAAGTAGCAATATGTGACCAACTAAAAACAGACTAGATTCTTGACTGAGGTTGGCCACTGATTCGAGATGCTCTTTAAAAACTTAATTATAATACCTCGTACAAGAGTCTTACATTTTTCAAACCGAGACGCACATATTGCTCTTAAACGTAAAATTAATCAAATTACATCTATTTTAATATATTTCAGCTTACAACTCCACGCCGCATCCTCACAAATGAACATCAAAACTACCCGCATTCGGTTAGCATAGTTTCGTCCAGTTTGGCTATAAATGAGAAAGCGAGGCGTGGCCTACAATCCGATTTCGAGGGTATTTTGGCAAAACAATTTACTCACTAACGTCATATTCCGGAGAATATCTGAACCTTAATACCTTCTACTATGTTTTCTCGATCGAGTAGTGCGAAAATTGGCTTTAATAATACTCATACAAACTTATTTCAAACCGATACAAGAATTTTGTGCAATCTCGATCGAATAATGTAAAAAGTGGCTACACTTTATTAATACATGAGTATTAATAAAGTGTAGCCACACAAGTGTAGCCACAAACCTAATAAATAGAATTAAGCAATATTAATTGAAATCGAATTGAATAAATGATTATAAAATATTCGACTTCTAAAAAGAAAATTAAGTAAAAAAAGAAAGTTCTTGTTCTAAGCAGTCAGGCACTTTGTTTTAGGAGTTTGCGTCAAAATTTATATAAAAGTGCAATACTATGTGTATTTTCGTAATGGTCTGTTTTTCCCGTCATCGTTGCCCGTCATTTGATATTCACATTGGATTGACATCAAAACATCTGACCCTTCTTCTTTTTGTATTCGCATGCACCATATTCAACAATTATTATTAAACTCTTGTCAATTCAACAATGCAGACGCAAAAGTAAGAAATTTTGTATTGTTTTTAAAGAAAATTAATGTCTATTATCATACAAATAATACTTGTTACATCATTGTAGTAAAAACAGAATAACTTATAGAGTACTCTGGTTCTTGAAACTGTAAGAATTTTCCGACTTTAAGTCACGAAGATGAGTCATCGCTGCAAATAAAAACCATTAGTAGGGGACACCAAAGCATTCCGCTTTCATTAGTTGCTCATATTAGTCATAGAAGGAGTAACGAAATAGTCTCTTAATCAGTAATATATTTATAAGGGGAAACAGGATAGTATTCATAGCTCGCTAGATTCAAATCCGGCTTGAAGGACCAAAATGGGCAGTTCGTATGCACAAACAAAAACACTTTTTCACACACACCCATTTCTAGCATGAAGCATTTCTTGCGTTTCGATAGAAGGGTGTGGTTGACGGCACACTTTCAAATGAGGCGACCATAGTCCTAGGGAGTAGCAACGCATCTGTGATTGACTTCAGATGGAACCCCTGTTCTGTATGAAGTTGATTACAGATGTCCATGGGCGGCAGTGACCACTTACTATCAGAAGGACTGCATGCTCGTTTGCTACTTCAGTCAAATAAAAAAAAACTTAAATTTTAATAGCTAAATGTATTTTATAAGTAAATTATTCATGATGGGGGTAACGGTACGAATAAACATTGTAATTGTGGTCGTCCATAAAGTCTCACTGCCCCGGTGTTGGTTACGCAACTTTGCTTTAGAAAAGGCTACGTCTATTTAAATGCCCCCGAAGGCTTATAGATACTATATCCATTTTCATTGCTTGCCACTTGAACTTATTCCCACATATATTAGTCATTTAGTACTTACGTACATACGACTTTAGGTTCTATTAGATAATCTGGAATAAAGCCATGAATGTGTTACAATAGATAGCATAATTCGCATTTTCAATATGTTTCAAAGATTGGAACTTTAATAGTTAATACCAAATTTCCAGCTAGGTTAGCAGGTCATTAGCGATTAAATTCAGTCATTCAGATGAGGCAGTGATGCTCAAAGTTGAGGCATAGTAAAAAAAACTTTTATTCTGTCCATCCATCCATCCATCCATCAGCCTTTTGATGTCCACTGCTGAACATAGGCCTCCCCTAAATGGCGCCACTCCAACCGGTCCTGTGCCCTCTGAATCCAACGGTTTCCCGCTGTCTTCTTCAGGTCATCGGTCCACCTGGTAGGGGGGCGACCTGTACTCCTTTTGCCTAAACGTGGTCGCCACTCGAGGACCTTCCTTCCCCATCGGTTATCGGTCCTGCGAGCGATGTGGCCGGCCCATTGCCACTTCAGCCTACTAATTTTGAGAGCTATGTCGGTAAGCTTCGTTCGTCTACGGATTTCATCGTTGCGAATCATGTCTCGTAGCGAAATTCCGAGCATAACCCTCTCCATAGCACGCTGAGCGACCCTGAGTCTCCGAATGAGGCTTACAGTGAAGGACCACGTTTCGGCGCCGTAGGTCATTACTGGCAACACACATTGCTCGAATAGTTTCGACTTCAGGCACTGAGGAATTGTGGACGAGAAGATACTACGAAATTTCCCGAACGCAGCCCAGCCGAGTTGGATTCTTCGAGTGACCTCCCTCTCAAAGTTGGACTTACCCATCCGGATCGTTTGTCCCAGGTAAATGTACTCGTCGACAACTTCGAGAGGAGTGCCGTCAACAACTACCGGTACGGGTGTGACATGGACGTTAGACATGATTTTCGTCTTGTCCATGTTCATCTTAAGACCCACCCGTTGTGAGGCACTGTTGAGGTCGCCTAGCATTGTGTTGAGGTCCGTCAGCGAATCTGCCAAGATGACTATATCATCGGCAAATCGAAGGTGCGTGATGTGTTCGCCATTGATGTTAATGCCAAGACCTTTCCACTCCATCAGCTTGAACAAATCTTCCAACGCAGCGGTGAACAGTTTCGGCGATATAACATCACCTTGTCTGACTCCCCGCTGCAGTTGGATTGGATTTGTGCTTCTGTCGTGTACTCGGACTGACATGGTGGCGGCAGTGTATACACACTTCAGCACCTCGATGTACCTATAGTCGATCTGGCATCGCTGAAGGGACTCCAGCACCGCCCAGGTCTCGATAGAATCGAAGGCTTTCTCATAGTCCACATAAGCAACACATAACGGCAGATTATACTCCTCGGTCTTCTGTATAATCTGCCGCAGCGTGTGAATGTGGTCTATGGTGCTGTAGCCTTTTCGGAAACCGGCTTGTTCGGGAGGCTGGAAGTCGTCTAGCCTGCGTGCAATGCGGTTAGAGAGGACTCTCGAAAACAGCTTATACACGTGGCTCAGAAGCGCAATGGGCCTGTAGTTCTTCAAAAGAGTTTTGTCGCCCTTTTTGAAGAACAGCACCACTACGCTTCTGCTCCACGCTTCCGGGGTTGTCCCGCTAGTAATGACGGAATCGAACAACTTTTGGAGCGCCACTAGTACGGGTTTACCGCCAGCTTTTAGCAGCTCTGTTGTGATTCCGTCATCGCCCGGTGCCTTGTTGTTTTTCAGCTGTTTGAGAGCCTCTCTAATCTCGTACAGGCTGACGTCCGGGAGGTCCTCAGTATAGTGTCGGGTCAGTTTGGCACGTTTGTCGCCCGCCTTGTTACGGGCGGGAGCTCGTGCGGAAGCATACAACTGTCCGTAGTATTTCTCAATTTCCCTCAGAACATCGGAGTTAGACGAAACCATGGTGCCCGATTCGGTCTTCAACCTCGTCAGCAGGCTCTGCCCAACGCACAGATCCCTGGCGAACACTCTCGAGCCCTGGTTTCGCTCAATAGTGTCTTTTACGCGATGGGTGTTATGAGCACGCCAATCGCGTCGCCTACTCTGAGAGATCTGTTTATTGAGCAGTCTGTATTTCGACATTGAGGCTGGAGACTGCACACATAGTTCTCGCCTCTCCCTCATGAGACCGAGAGTATGTTCTGAGAAAATCCGAGACCTACCACTGGAGTGGGTCTTAAAGTACTTAGACCCCACCTCGTGGACAGTTGTTACTACCTTGGTGTTAATTTCGTCCACAGAAACGCAAGAATCGAGACACGCGAAACGATTTCGTAGCTGAAGTTGAAACTCTTCGGAGCCCTGGATTTGGACAGGTGTTGGTCGGAGCGTAGACTTCATTAGGCGTGACCGTTCCAGCTTTACGTTGATATTTAATGTGCCTCTTACCATCCGGTGATCACTTCCGGTTTTCACCCTGTTGATCACAGAGACATCATTAAATATGTGCCGTTTGTCTGCTAAAATGAAGTCTATCTCGTTTTTAGATGAACCATCAGGACTTATCCAAGTCCACTTTCTCTGTGCCTTCTTCCTGAAGAAAGAGTTCATCATAAAGAGGCCTTCCCTCTCCAAGAAGTTGGCAAGCAAGTGGCCTCGGTGGTTCCGTTGTCCAATTCCAAAGGGCCCCACCTTCCGCTCGCCATCGTTCCGCGTGCCTAGTCTTGCGTTAAAATCCCCCATAACAACGGTAAAGTGGGTCTTTAAGGTATGTATGGCTCTACTTACGTCCTCATACATAACCTCGACCTCATCGTCTGGGTGTGTCGAAGTCGGCGCATATACCTGTATGACCTTCAGCGAATACCGTTTAGATATTCTGAGTATAAGGTACGCTACCCTTGACGACACACTGTCGACTGTTACCACGTTGTTGACGAGGGATTTGTGGACGAGGAACCCGACACCACCCTGAGACAGGTGGTCGCCCTCCCGGTGATAGAACAAGTTGCCCGATTTGAGGATTATCGTGTCCTCACCCTGTCTTCGGACTTCAGACAATCCCAAAACACTCCAGTTCAACTTGTCTATCTCTTCTTCCAGCTCCTGTATCTTCTCGTCGGTCCTCAGTGTCCTGGTGTTGTATGTTGCCAGGTGCAGAAGTCGTCGGTTGCGGTAGCCGGATCTCTGCCGGAGATTCTTAGCACCCCCTGCCCCGCCGTTACCTAGGCCGCTACCGTAGCCTGGAATAGCGGGGCTGCCGGGGACTGGGGGCCGGGGTTCTTCTGCACCTTCCATTGGGGGTTTTTGCCGATAGTCACCGCGCCTGGCAAGCGTGTTGGTGACCGCAGTAGGTGTAAGTTACACAAGGAGATGCTGCTGCCCATCTCTTGGATTTATGTCCCTTAGTCGCCTCGTACGACATCCACGGGAAGAGAGGGAGTGGTGCTATTCTAAAAGGCCGACACCACACGGCCAAGAGTATAATTTGTCTGTCACAGAGTATAATTTGTCAAGGAATCTGTCACAACTTCTTAATAAAATGGTTTGCAAGAATACTCTACTAGATGTTAATAGAAACATGAAAAGCAAGAATTAGTAATGTAATAAATATTCGCATTTGCAAGTGTTTGTACTCGCGATCGCAATTATTTGCATATTTTTGACATACACTTGCATTTCTGTTATACAGAAATGGTTTGAATGTTCAGCGAATATATATGGCAAATAAAAAGGACTTTAATATCTAGATAAAATATATAAAATGAAAACTGGAACGATATATATTTTTCATTTACCTAATTTGGAATAAAGGTGATTTAATTAAAATAATTAAAAAACATTGTATCTTCTCCTTTGTTCTAGTTAGTTTTATTATTAATTATGAGGTTTTGTTGCTTCAAATACGGAACCCAAACACGCCAATCTGGAATGCGACAAATGTGCGAAAAGAGCTCGTAACTTCGTAAGTAAAAAAATCATAAAATTACTAAATCGGGATGTAAGCTTTGACTACCAGTGCATCCGTTGAAGCGTTAGTCACAATTAAGCGTCGGTCACGCTGGTAATCCCACGTCGCTCTATAGGCGCGACGCTGCGTTTAATTAAAATAGGTTACTGTGCAATGGAATTTCAATCAATACTAACACCCATACTTTTGTTACTAAAATCATACGTTTATAATAGTCAATTTCCGTCAAAACCGTTCCTCGCGATGTTTTCTTCCGTCATAAAGCAGTGATAATTAATTTCTTATACGCGCAGCATTTTACGAAAATCAGCGGTGCATTCGGGGATACAAAAATTATGTATTTACGAGTTTCTAGAATATTCCCAAAAAAATAAGTGTCAAAAATTCCTGGGTGTAAATAAATAAAATACCACAAAATTATTAAATTCGGATGTAAGCTTTGACTACCAGTGCATCCGTTGAAGCGTTAGTCACAATTAAGCGTCGGTCACGCTGGTAATCCCACATCGCTCTATAGGCGCGACGCTGCGTTTAATTAAAATAGATTACTGTGCAACGGAATTTCAATCAATACTAAATTCATACTTTCATTTATGGTAGTCAATTTATGTGAAAACGGTTGGGCAAAGGTCACCTCTCTGAATGAAGTCTTGGTTAAAGATATGCCAATACACAGGTCAAGTGCGTAGACTTCACACAACTTTGAGATTTTTTCACACAGTCAGAGGTGTGTAGTTTTCCTCACAATGTTTTCTTCCATCGTAAAGCAGTAGCAATTAACTTCTAATACGCACATCATTTTTACAGAAATAAGTAGTGCATTGGGGAGTACAAAAATTATTCATGTACCTACGAGTTTCGAGAATGTTTCCAATAAAAATGAGGGACATAAATTCCTGGGTGTAAGTAAACAAAATATCATAAATTTACTAAATCGGTATGTAAGCTTTGACTACCAGTGCATCCGTTGAAGCGTTAGTCACAATTAAGCGTCGGTCACGCTGGTAATCCCACATCGCTCTATAGGCGCGACGCTGCGTTTAATTAAAATAGATTACTGTGCAACGGAATTTCAATCAATACTAAATTCATACTTTCATTTATGGTAGTCAATTTATGTGAAAACGGTTGGGCAAAGGTCACCTCTCTGAATGAAGTCTTGGTTAAAGATATGCCAATACACAGGTCAAGTGCGTAGACTTCACACAACTTTGAGATTTTTTCACACAGTCAGAGGTGTGTAGTTTTCCTCACAATGTTTTCTTCCATCGTAAAGCAGTAGCAATTAACTTCTAATACGCACATCATTTTTACAGAAATAAGTAGTGCATTGGGGAGTACAAAAATTATTCATGTACCTACGAGTTTCGAGAATGTTTCCAATAAAAATGAGGGACATAAATTCCTGGGTGTAAGTAAACAAAATATCATAAATTTACTAAATCGGTATGTAAGCTTTGACTACCAGTGCATCCGTTGAAGCGTTAGTCACAATTAAGCGTCGGTCACGCTGGTAATCCCACATCGCTCTATAGGCGCGACGCTGCGTTTAATTAAAATAGATTACTGTGCAACGGTATTTCAATCAATACTAAATTCATATTTTCATATATAGTAGTCAATTTATGTCAAAACGGTTTGGAAAAGGTTTCCTCTCGGAATGAAGTCTTGAATGAACAACTTTGAGATTTTATCTCAAAATCAGAGGTGTCTAGGTTTCCTCACGACGATTTCTTCCATCGTAAAGCAGTGACAATTAACCTCTAATACGCACATCATAGTTACAAAAATAAGTAGTGCATTGGGGGGTACAAAAATTATACATGTACCTATGAGTTTCGAGAATGTTTCCAATAAAAATGAGGGACATAAATTCCTGGGTGTAAGTAAACAAAATACCATAAAATTATTAAATTCGGATGTAAGCTTTGACTTCCAGTGCATCCGTTGAAGCGTTAGTCACAATTAAGCGTCGGTCACGCTGGTAATCCCACGTCGCTCTATAGGCGCGACGCTGCGTTTAATTAAAATAGATTACTGTGCAACGGAATTCCACTCAATATACGCAAACACTTTCTACACTCATAGCCCCATAACAAAATTTTCTCCTGTGTCGTTGTTGCCATGGACGCACATAGAATAATACACAAAGACCCAGATCTAGAACAAGAATCGAAATTCATCATTCGGATACCTGTCTAGTCTGGGATCCAACCCGGAACCAATTGTGTCAGACCGGTATAGTAACCGTTCCGCCACGTGAATATTTTTTTTTTTATTTCACTGAAGTAGCAAACGAGCATGCAGTCCACCTGATGGTAAGTGGTCACCGCCGCCCATGGACATCTGTAATCAACTTCATACAGAACTTGGGTTCCATCTGAAGTCAATCACAGATGCGTTGCTACTCCCGAGGACTATGATGGTCACCTCATGTGAAAGTGTGCCGGCAACCACACCCTTCTATCGAAACGCAACAAATGCTTCACGCTAGAAATAGGTGTGGCGGTGGTACTTCCCCGGTCGAACTACACTGGTTCTTACACCTTATATTCTAATATTCTAATATTCTAATAATAAAATTGCTAAAATAGGATGTAAAGTTTGAGTAGGGCTGCATCCGTTGAAGCGTTAGTCACAATTAAGCGTCGGTCACGCTGGTAATCCCACATCGCTCTATAGGCGCGACGCTGCGTTTAATTAAAATAGATTACTGTGCAACGGAATTTCAATCAATACTAACACTCATACTTTCATGTATAATAGCAGTTTCCGTCCCACTATTGGACAAAAATCTCCACTCTGAAGAGACGACCCGCGTGGCGGAGCGGTTACCGTACCGGTCTGACGCGCAATGGGTCCCGGGTTCGATTCCCGGCTAAATCTAAACTCATCATTCAGATACTTGTCTGAATTCATGTTCTGGGTCTGGGTGTTTGTGTATTCGTCTTGTTTGTGTCCATAGTACCCACGAAAATCCTAGTGTGATGTATGAGTGTATGAGTGTAGAAAGCGTAAAGCGTAAGGGTAAGTATTGGTCGTAGAATGTCCACTTCGCTGGCTAATTGCATACAATTGGCGACCCGCGTGGCGACGCGATTACCATATCGATCTGACAGGCAAAGGGTTCCGGGTTCGTTTCCCGACCAGACAAGTGTCTGAATGATGAGTTAAGATTCTTGTTCTGGGTCTGGGTGTTCGTGTATTCGTCTTTCTGTGTGTCCATGGCACCCACGACACAGAAGATTCTACGGTAGGACTATGAGTGATGTCCCTATAGTCCCGGGATCAGAATAGGGCTACGGTATCCCCTACCTGTCGTACGAAGGGACTAATAGGGGCTTTCGGGGTAGCGGGCGGCTAGTGTGGGAGCTCGAACCATCCAGCCAAGCGACCCCGGGAAGGATGGTGGCATGTGTGGTCGCATGCCGCCGTTAATGTTAAGCATCGCGCTCGGATGACTCCGCTTGTGTTCCGTTGGCGATCCCAGAGTCACCCACGCAGCGCTGAGGACGGCCACCGGGGGGTTTTAGTACGGTAAAAATCCCACATACCTCGCGTCGCTCCCACCGTGTCGGGTACTTTTAAAGGTTCCCCCTCTTTAAAAAACGACTATGAGTGTACAAAAGCGTTTCAAGTTTCTTTTTTAAATACACTTACCTTTAAGATTTACTTTAACACTCATGTGCGTAAGATTTTCTTACGATGTTTTTTTTCTTGCCTCAATGTATAATAGTCAACTCATCTCTATCCTATTGTTGGGCTACGGTCTCCTCTCT
>OX453074.1:14407335-14459835 GCA_949699795.1 Spicauda simplicius | reverse complement strand
TGGTCACACACAATACAGATAGACGAACCCAGACTCGCTACAGAAATGTAAATTCACCATCCAGATACTTGTTTAGTTGGAGATGGAACCCGTATCGGTTTGTTGACCGGTCTGAAACACCACTGTGTGTTAGACCGGTCACCATACCTCCTCTCCTCTAACCTACGGGCGTCTGAGCTTTAAAGCCTGTAAGCTTAGCTTATAAAAATGATCCAGCTACTTTGATGTGTGTGTGTTTGTGAAAATATAAGTTACAATTATAACGAATTTGTAGTTGAATGAATATACTTTTACTAAACTTAGTAAGTAAGTAAGTGCAGTAAACAACGTCGATATGATTATCACTATCCTACTCTCTAACTTTGGGCACTTGTCTCTTAAGTTGCCTTGGGCCAGTCTATTGGCCAAGAACCCTTTGTTAAACTTCTCACAATTTCAAGAACTTGAAAAATAACTCTTAGACGTATATTTCTTCGCTTTGCTTTTTCTTTTTTCCATCTCTTTCAAAAGTACTACACACAAAAATCACACAAGTGTTACAAAACTACTCACAAAAGTCGTGACATCTAACATTTCGAACAAAATATTTTCGCGATTTTTAAATGTTTGTTTCTTACTTAGCCTCCACCAGATGGCGTTAATCTTACACACGCTGTCCTTTCATAACTTGGACACCAGCTTTCGTATGTCTTAATTCCAACTGGTTATTCATAACGTGGAAGTTTTTCAAGTCGGCTAATTATCTACAAATAGGATAAAAGATCGGATTACTTGTGTCAAGTTGCCGAAACTTTTGATACTTCATCCGAAACCTTTTTAACTTAAAAATTAAAGTATAATTTACTTATTTGGATTTGCTGTTATTGTTGACATTGAAGGATTGATTTATATGTCTGAAAGCTGGCGACATTTTAATTTCGACATTTTACAATGTAAGTTGTAATAAATTATAGGTATGAAATTACTTAAAAGGATGTCCCAAACGCAGATAATTGTACCAAACTCATTTATGGAATAAAACATTTGTCATTTTTCATTGTCATTTGTCAGGCACGGGTATGGTTGTTAAAGAATAATATAATCTGAAATGATAAGTGGGTATCGAAATAAAAAGTGACGGTAATTCAATTTTAACTGTGCTCGCGGTTTTGTCCATGTTTAAAAATAATAAATAAAATAATCACATATATTATAAAAAGAAAAAACAAACACGCTGAGTTTTTGACGGATTTTTTTCGGTCGGTTTAAGGCCGCGTTCCAATACGGCTGTAGTGTAAGAAAAAAATCCACCAATTCGCACTTTTAAAAAAAACTTATAAAAAACAACACACTTTATAAAAAAAACACTAACATTTTATAAACACTTTATAAAAAAAAAAAAATCTCGGAGGTATGTGAAGTCCACCATTTCGCACTTTACAGCGCGGTGGACTATGGCCTAAACTCTCTCATTCTGAGAGAAGAACCGTGCCCAACAGTGGGCCAATAATGGGTTGACGAGAGAGTTAGAAAAAATATGGTAGTTAACAAATTTGTAAGAGGCCCCGTAAGTCTATTTCAAGACATTTAATGTCATTTCGTCCCGTTGAAAATTCTTTGTAAATAAAAAAACAAAAAGTTTATTCGTGATAAGTAGGTACAACACATAGTTGCTTTCAATCGTGTAAATTAAAACAGTATGGACAACCAATCACAATAAACTTGGATTATCCTTAAATCTCCAAAAATACGTAAGGTGAGTTGGGGTAATATCGGACATGGGGTAAAATCGTCAAATTGAAACTGTAGGCTAATGTAGCCATATTTTATCAAATTGACAACACCATACACATACATAATCACATCATCATGGCATGGTAGATGAAGTCACACATAAAAAGCAAATGGCTGTCTTAAGTCTAAAATTTTAGTCGTACGGTTTTACCCCATGTCCGATATTACCCCAACTTACCTTGAACACTTCGGTCGAAACTCGCTCATCAACAAATTTGGTCGTTCACCCAGTTTAACAATAACTCTGTTATGGTAACCGTTATTAGAATAACACGTAATATTGTAAATAAACAACCGGGGAACCGAATCTAAACATTTGGCAGAAATCGTTGTAAGCGTTGCGTCATATGTTTGTATAGTTGCGTACTGGTTTTACCCTAAGTTTTTAAAATTAAAACATTTTAGGTAACAGGTCAGTTTATTTTATTTTTCACATAATTAAAAGTCATGATATGTGCTTAAATTAATAGTATAGTTAATTTAATAGCATAGTTAGAATGTTTTTTGCGCGGTTCACTCGCGTTAAAAAATGTAAGTAAATAACATACGTTTATAATTAATTTATGTTGATTATGATTTTATGGAAAAATACAAGCTATACACACACTGCTAGCCTGAGATTTTTTTATCTGACTGAAGTAGCAAACGAGCATGCAGTCCACCTGATGGTAAGTGGTCACTGCCGCCCATGCACATCTGTAATCAACGTCATACAGAACATGGGTTTCATCTGAAGTCAATGACAGATGCGTTGCTACTCCCGAGGACTGTGATGGTCGCCTCATGTGAAAGTGTACCGGCAACCGCACCCTTCTATCGAAACGCAAGAAATGCTTCACACTAGAAATATGTGTGGCGGTGGTACTTCCCCAGTCGAACTACACTGATTCTACCATCTTGAAACATTTAAAAAGGTTCTTAAAATTATTATGGTTTAAATTCGGTTTACTATAGTTTTAAATTCAGTAATTAGTTTTTTCGTGTAAGAGCAACATACAAACATCTATTCTTACACACATTCGGCTTTGTAATATGAGTTAAGCTATAATTTCACACTTCATCAAAAATTCCATACAAACAATTGGAATCAATATAGGATTTTAAGCTAATATTATCGCGGAATTTACACATTTTGTTACGTAACGGGTACTCCAAACGACGTGGTCACGGCCATCCGTGCAACTGGGTCGAAATATTAGCAGAAAGAAATTCAAAAATCGCATATTGTGAGTACCCGTCAAAATTAGTAAGCTGAAGTGGCAATGGGCAGGCCACATCGTTCGTAGGACAGACAACCGATGGGGTAGAAGAGTCCTCGAATGGAGACCAAGTCTGGGCAAAAGGAGTGCAGGCCGCCCCCCGACCAGGTGGACTGATGACCTGAAGAAGACGGCGGGTAACCGCTGGATTCAGATGGCCCAGGACCGGTCGAAGTGGCGCAAATTAGGGGAGGCCTATGTCTAGCAGTGGACTTTCAAAGGCTGATGGATGGATGGAGTACCCGTTACATAACATAATTGGAATCAAATCCAAATTCATCTGCGGAATTGGGAACTATTTCGTCAACGCAGTTGTATTTTGTTGTACAATATAAATGAACTCATTTACTATTTACACGTATTTTCGTGTTAATTCAATCAACAGCATACTGGCGCCGAAGTTGATTTAGTTTAGACTGCATTGTTATGGGAAACTAAAACATAAGCGTAATTTTGAAATATTTTTGGAATCTATATATTAATACGTGAAGCAAAAACTTGTGATTCGGTTTTAAGATACTTGCCGCGGACGGAGGAGTATGAAATTACGCACGGTTATAGTTGATGTAGAGAAGGATTGCGCAATGCTAATATTTTTTTTAAATAATGCATAAAGCCAAGGATGCATTAGGGGACAAATATCCCACAGCATGTTTCGGCGACATGTTAAGCGAAGCCAGCCGATTTCGCTTTTTTTTATGTAAAGTACCGACTGAATAATAGGGTACTCCATATCAATTACAATCTAGCCTTATATAAGGCTAATGAGTAATTCTAATCTAACTTAAACTGCTAAATAATTGTGTATTGAAGGAGGCGTCCACTGACACTGCACTTCTTTGTTCTAACATAAAGGGGTAGACACATTGTTCTTGTGTTCTATAATTTAAATTAAGTCACTATTTCACTAACACTACACTATGTTATATCACTAGCTCAAAGGGCTTAGTCCGTTTGAGTCTTCTCACTAGGTCCGTCGTATCGAGGAGCTGGATGGCCTCGATATTAACATGATGATGAAGTCTTTTTTGATGACATTCGGCATATTTATAAATTACTTTGTTGACAAGGTCTACTTGAAGGTCCCGATGTAGATCTTCGTTTCTTACATACCAAGGTGCATTAGCAATACCCCTCAATACTTTGTTCTGAAATCTTTGAATGATTTCTACATTACTTTTTTTGGTACAACCCCAGAGTTGAATACCATATGTCCATACTGGCATTAGGACTTGTTTATATAATAATATTTTATTATATGTAGACAGAGAGGAATGATTCCCCAGCAGCCAATGCATAGCTCTGTATTTGAGCTCTAACTCGTCCCGTTTTTTTTTGACGTGAGCTCTCCAGCGCAGCTTCGCGTCAAGAGTCATGCCAAGATATTTGGCTGTATTTGCGTATGGTATAGGTGTATTATTTATGTATATGGGTCGGTAAGCCGATTTCGCCTGACATAATATAATATGGCGACAACGCGCGACTTACGACCGCAGCGACGTTAAATGTTTCCAGTCATGTCTACCAAGTCCCGCAACGTCGCGCTACTTCAGCCGACGTTACTGGCGACACGTGCCGCAGGACATTTGTCCCCTAGTGTATCCTTGGCTTAAAACGTACATAAAATCAACTAAAAACACATTACACACACCACCTTTCATTTGACACAAACACGTATATAATAAACGAAATAGAACATTGTCTTACTATGAAAACACAACGTCAAAAATTACAGATGTCTTTAACAAAAATTGCTTTTAAATGCGGCTTGCCTAATTAAGCCTCTTGTATTTAACGGGTGCGTTCAAAATTACTTGAAAATTATGACATTTGAATTTGAGAATTAGTCGTGCTACTTTGGACAATATGAAGTTTAGTTTTTGAAATTTGAAATTACGGTCGAGTTTCGACCGATGCTACGGGTGACTGGTAATAATATTTTTTTAAAAGATCTACAAAATTGGATTGCAAAATTTTTGTCGGGTAAAAAAGCAGTGGGAAGTGGCAACACTGAATAATGTATGAGAACTTTTCGTGACAAGCAGAAGGTGGGAACCAATAAATAAGTAACTCTTTTTAGTTTTAATGTGGTAGGGTGCCAATCAATCGGTTCATTAGGAATGCTTCCTGTTCCAACCCCCACATCAGCCGCCCTACATGCAAATTTTGTCTATTTTATCTGCGGACGTGGGTGCACAGCTTAAAAATAGCCTGATGGGCAGAGGATATGTGAAAAATGTTTATTTACAAACACTAACTTGCAATTTCTTTATAGTGATTTAGCTTCATTATTGAGCGGTGATAGCCTAATGGTTGAAACTTGCCCTCTCAATCAGGAGGTCCGAGGTTCAAACCCAGGCAAACTGATTTATATGCGCAGTAGAAATTAATTATCACTGCTTGTCGGTGAAGGAAAACATCGTAAGGAAACCTACACACCCAAAAGTTCTTAAAAAAAATTCTCGGAGGTGTGTGAAGTCCACCAATTCGCACTTGGCGAGCGCGGTGGACTGTGGCCTAAAACTCTCTCATTCTGAGGGAAGACCCATACCCAGCAGTGGGACAATAATGGGTTGATGAGAGAGCTTTATTATTAGGTAGTTTTATCTATCACCGGTAAAGCCTGCCCATTTCTGTATATCTTTGTTCCTGCCTATATCTATGATACAGAATAAATGCTACTATAGTAGCTTATAACAGCCTATAAGAAAAGAAATAGCATTATGAATTCGCAAAAGCGAATCTCCCCAGCTAGGGCTCAAGGTTTGAATCCCAGGCAGGCACCCGAGAATTCTTTATAAAAAAGTTCTCTAACGTGTGTGAGGTCTACCAATTTGCACTTGACCAGTACAGTGGACTATACACGCTTTTTACACTCATAGCCCCACACTAGGATTTTTTCTATGTCGTGGGTGCCGTGGACACACACAAGACGAATACACAAACACCCAGATCCAGAACACGAATCTAAACTCATCATTCAGATACCTGTCTGGCCGGGAATCGGACCCGGGACCCATTGCGCGCCTGACCGATGTGGTAACCGCTCCACCACGCGAGTCGTCAAATCTTTAAAAAAAAGTTCTCCAAACTTGTGTGAAGTCCACCAATTTGCACTTGACCAGTTGCGGTGGACTATGGCCTGAAACTGTGCCATTCTGAGAATAGTTCTGTGCCCAGCAGTGGGACAATAAAGGGTTGAGAGCTTGTACAGGTGACAAATAAAATATATATTTCAAAATAAAAAATAAGTCGTATGATTTCCTCAACGCGCTGCAACATACATTAAACATGGAATCTGTCAGTTCCATACAAAGTCATCAAAAACCGATTACCGTATCAACGCGGTTGACAGAATTATTGCTCGTAGGGTTGTCAGCGCTTTAAATATAAATTTAAATGTGTAGTATCTTAAATATAATTTTAGTATATTGTAATAAACATTTAATTATGCATTTTATATTTTAATTCAACGTTATATCTATGTAGTCGTTTTTTTTTTGTATTTTTTTAAATAAATTATTTGAGTGGCAGTAATTTATTTCTGTATGTTATTTCGTTAAGATGATGATAAGTATTTTCTATTTTTTTATCAATATATATTATGTACGTATGTGTAATAAAGGATTATAAATATACAATAATTTATTTCAGAATTGCGTAGGTACTACGCCTTTCCGTATTCGTCAAATATTTAAGAAAAATCGATTAGTTTAAAAACTGGATACTTTAATATGAAATATTATTTTCTTTTTTAATATATTACCAATAAGTATACGAAGTTTGTTTTCATATATTTACGCTAGAAATAGCTGTGGTTGAACCATATATGTTATACCACCGTTATAAACCGGGTTTCGGGACAACCCATTATTGTCCCACTGCTGGACACGGGTCTTCTCTCAGAATGAGAGAGTATTAGGCCATAGTCCAGTGTACTGCCTAAGTGCGAATTGGTGGACTCCACACACCTCAAGCCATAAGGAGAAGGCAAGTTTCTACCATTAGGATAATACTGCTCTATATATACGCCGTTATAAACCGCCATAAGTCGCCATAAGAATACAACTAAAAGCCAAACTAATATTTTTTTCAATTACATTTCGCCAACCCTAGCAGCACGATATAAATACACAATAACGATTATCGATGTATCGCTCGAATCTACATCGGCGCCTGCGCATCCAACGAATTAGCCACTATGAATTGCAAATGTAACGATCCATCGATAGCATTGTGGATCGAGATTGAATCGATACAATCGATTTGATTGTTGCAAACCTTGCGAATGTTTGTACTGTGGAAATATAATCGTTGTGACTTACACAGACTAGCAGTGGCGTATCCTGTGACCGATTTTTTTTTATCTGATGAAGTAGCAAACGAGCATGCAGTCCACCTGATGGTAAGTGGTCACTGCTATGGACATCTGTATTCAACTTCATACAGAACATGGGTTACGTGCGCCTCTCTGGTGTTTACGAAACATGTGGCCACACATGCCGTCTGCCTACACGGGGTCGCTTGGCAGGACGGTTGCACCACCCACTAAAAAGAGGGGATGGTATTACATTAATACCGCTTCTCAACATAGCAATATTTTAATTAATATTGCATTGTTGTGAAGCGATATTATTGTACCGAGGGGTACAACCCCCCCTTGAGACTGCCCGGGTAAAGAGGAGACCCTCGAGACCCGAATAATCCTTATCTCCCCCCTATACCGCTGACAAAGCCGTCGTAAATGTGGCTAGGTAGGGTAAGAAGTCCTCCGTAACGTATGCAGGACGGTTCGAGCTCCCACTCTTACCGCCCGCAACCCTGGAAGTCCCTTTTAGTCGCCTTTTACGACAGACAGGGGATACCGTATCGCTATTCTGATCCCGGACCTATAGGGACGGGACTGTGATTATATACTAGCTATAAGAGTACCAAATATCTAAAACTAGCTGTGCCCGCGACTTCGTCCGCGTGGCACGCAACACAAGCCCTCAAGGATGAATAATTTTCCCCGTTTTTTTCACATTTTCCATTATTTCTTCGCCCCTAATAGTTGCAGCGTGATGTTATATAGCCTAAAGCCTTCCTCGATAAATGGTCTATTCAATACAAAAATAATTTTTAAATTCGAACCAGTAGTTCCTGAGATTAGCGCGTTCAAACAAACAAACAAACAAACTCTTCAGCTTTATATATTAGTATAGATATGTAAAATTTATTCAGAAATCTGCCCACTATATCTATAAACGATCGCATTGCGCCGTCAGCCAAACAGTGTTTCTCTGACCCTCTTAAACGACAAATTACTTGATTAGATGCTTATCGATTAATTAGTAATCAACTATTATACATAATTTATAAGGCTCGGGCCTAATTGGAACGCCTTTCATCCTGAATAGTACTATGGATACTTGATGAAGTAAAGGTACTTGATAGTAGGAATAAATATATTTTATATACCGGGGATGTATATAAGGATAAATAAAATTTATATACCGATGAGGTACTACCGCCACTTATATATGAGGCGACCATCTTGGTCCTCGGGAATAGCAACGCACCTATGATTGACTTCAAATAAAAACCTTGTTTTATATATGAAGCTACTTACAAATGTTTACGGGCGGCAGAGACTAAGTAAGACTAAGTAGTCAGGTGGACTGCATGCTCGTTTGCTACTATAACCCGCAAACTTCATTCCGCCTAAAAGTCAAAAATCTAAAATTAGCAGTGTTCCTCCTCTGTATCAGGGATGTTGCGGATGCCTATTTTTTCACATCCGCGGATGTGAATGCGGATGCGGATTTTTGAGGGCTCACATTCGCGGATGCGGATGCGGATGCAGATGTTTAAATTTATGCGGAAGCTCCGCATTTGCGGATGTGGATGCGAATATTCGCAACATCCCTGCTCTGTATTATACATTTATTATACACAAAAACCTTCCTCTTGAATCTCTCTGTCTATTAAAAAAACTGCATAAAAATCCGTAGCGTAGTTTTAAAGATCTAAGCATACACAGGGACAGACAGCGGGAAGCGAATTTGTTTTATATTATGTAGACTTTTTGAGTGCCTTTCTTATCATTAGTTCTGTCTGAGGTCGTCAACAAAGGTGTTGCTGCCCCCTCAAAGCTATGTTGGGTGTGAATATATGTTAACCCACTGACACAATAACTAATTTTCCTGTGAATAATTCAAAAATATGATACAATGTTTGTATATGCGCATTATACCGCGATAACAAATATTAAGAGCAGCTTTTCAACATATTTGCGTCTCGTTTTCCATCTTTTGTATTCTAAGAATTAAACGTGGTGAAGTATCATGTTGTGGCCATGAAACATGCAGGTTCTTGGGTAAAAAAATATTAATCTGAGTGAGCTAGGAATCGAGCATACAGTGCACTGATGGTTATTGGCCACTGCCACCCATGGACATCTGTAATCAACTTCATAAAACATAGGTTCTATCTGGAATCAATCACAGATGCGTTGCTACTCCCGAGGACTATGATGGTCGCCTCATGTATATATAAGTGTGCCGGCAACTATACCCTTCCATAGCAACGCAAAAAATGCTTTACGCCAGAAATAGGTTGGGTGGTATCATACCGATCGAACTACACTGGTTCTATTACTTTGTAAGTTCTAGATGAAACGTACATTCTTTGAATTTGGAAGCGTATGTCATGTAGCTATGGCGGTACTACGAATTAAGTGTATATTAATTGATAAGTTCATTTATTAATAGTAGTATATGGCCATATTTGAAGTTGTAGTATATAATATGTCAGGAGTCATTTAAAACACTATCAAAATAGTAACCACTGATTAGAATAAAGTGTTTCACTTGCATCAAAAAATTTGTTCAAAAATAAATGTTTTGTCACTAATCGCTTACTTAGTGGCCTCAATCACGCGCTTAATTGAGCGCGTCTTTTCGACGATGCAGAATAAAACACAACGAACATAATAACATAAATGATGAAATGTTTTTAATATGAAGACGTAACGTGCTCCCTATATTACGACGTCATTCATATTAAGACATAAGTAATGAAGATGTATCATCTTTACCTACTGTTCTCGAGTAAGTCACGAGGACTTAAATACGAAGTTAGTATAGGTATGATAACAGAAATTTTATTAAGTCTTGAGTTTATATTTCAGTTTTTGATAGCGGTAATGGTGTTAATATATTTTGACTACTTTATACCCATGATTCTGCTCGCTTTGGTCACCTTTACTATGACAATGACTATCGTATTTGTTCATACCGGTTATAAATTATTTTTGTGCTATATTGTACAGAACCTCAACTAGTAGTTTTTGCTTGCAAGAGTGAGAAACCTTCAAAAATTAACTTCAAAAATCTAAATATACCCACAAGTGTAGGTTTCCTTATCGGCGGATTCGCGGATGAATGCGAAAGCGTGCCCGTGTTCCCGCGGTACGGTACGAGAAGAAAACACAGTGGGGGTTTAGCCGGTAAGAGTCCGGCATAACCCAGCTGCTGCCCCGGGCGGCTGGGTATCCATGAGGATTATCCACTAAAAAAAGTGTAGGGTTCCTTGTATACTATAGAAATCTATTGTATCCAAGGATACAATAGAGCATACAGACCAGCCGGTGGTAGAACCACTGTCTCCTATGCACATCTTAAATCGAACCCAAATGAAATTGATGCCTAAAACAGCAGATGTGACTGCAACTGAAATGGAGTGAATCAGAAAAGTACTCTCTAACACACCACTCAATCCAGAAGACAACAATGCAAACAAATAAAAAAAAACAAGCTTTTTACACTCATAGCCCCACAATAGGATTTTCTCCTGTGTCGCGAGTTCCATGGACACACACAAGACGAATACACAAACACCCAGACCCAGAACATGAATCTAAACTCATCATTCAAATACCTGTCTGGTCGGGAATCGAACCCGGGACCTATTGCGCGGTTCGGTATGGTAACCACTGCACCACGCCACGGGTCGTCAAATAGTTCTAATACGTTTGAATAGTTAATACAATTCGAATGCAAACATACCACCAATACGTTTGAATCAGTGAAAACACTTAGTTGCGTGGGAATCGACCTCCGATCAAGAGAAAACACCACTCAGCTGCAATAACCACGGAAAATTGAACTGAATTCAAATTTGACGAACGATGAAATCATGCTATATTTGTTTTGAACCGTACAAATCAAGCGGCCAACATCTCCCACGGCATTGGAAAGTTCATTTTAATAGGCGCTTAATGAACGCCCCAGATTATCTCCGGAATTTAATTTACAACGCGAGCAAAACCAATACATTGGCTAGGATTTATATTACACGACGGAATACCGTTATTATATGTCACTTAGGGTGTGTTTGTATGGGGACGGTTGCTGCGATTTGTTATAGTCGCAAAATAGTCGTATTGACAACTATTACATTTATTATTTCATTAATGTGTTAATAATGTTACTAGCTGACTCGGCGAACTTCCTTCCACCTAAAAGTCAAAAATCTAAAATTATTAGTGGTTTCTCCACTATATTATGCATTTATTATACATTAAAACCTTCCTCTTGAATCACTCTATAAAAAATTGCATTAAACTCCCTAGCGTAGTTTCAAAGATTTAAGCATACATAGGGACAGACAATCGTCCCTGTAGCCTCGGGGTCAGAATAGGGCTACGGTATCCCCTGCCTGTCGTAAGAGGCGACTAAAAGGGGCTTCCGGGGTTGCAGACGGCTAGAGTGGGAGCTCGAACCGTTCGGTCAGGCAATCCCGGGAAGGACGGCGGTATGTGTGGTCGCATACCGTCGTAAAGACTAGACGGAGCGGTGAGCCCAGCCGCCCATCTGGGAGAGATAAGCGAAAGTTTGGGAGCATGTATGTATGTTTGTTACTCGTTAACGCAAAAGTACTGGTCGAATTTTGCTAAAATTTAGCAGACAGATTATGATCTGGATGAATAATGGGATACTCATTGGCGTAATAAACATGACTGAAATGGATGGAGTCGCGGGAATAAGCAATATTACTATTATTTATTAAGCTACTTACCACTATTTATTATTTTAAATAATAATAATAAATATTTTTTTATTTCTTTATTACTATTATGATTTTTTTTATATCTGATTTGGATTCATGCCATGAGAGTTACATTTGAAATGTAAACATTTGTATCAGGCGTCCTAAGGAGCACCGTCATTTATCCCTCGGAAACCAACACACTATCTGTTATCAATTCCACATAGAACTCCCATGTAGATTGTTACAAATTCGAATTGACAGTGTCCACTTATTAGATAAACGGTACACTCAATTTTGCAATTTCAAACTTACTAAAATCGCAACGTTTCCATAACGCATATCTGCCTAATCGTACTTGCTATGAGCACAAACCTTAATACTATATATAATTGGCCCTTTTGTTTGTCTGTTCTTCATTTAATAACGGTTGCTAATCATAAATTTGTTAAGTCACGCACAGTGGCTTGATTGACGTGCTCAAAATGTGCTGTCAAAATATATTATTTTCATTAATTTTGTGAATACTTAATGCTGCAATATTGAGAGTGAATGTTCTATTGAAAAACTGTGGTTACAAAAGCATCATTAATCAAGCAGCATTATCTTATATTTAAGTTCAGTTCATATCATATTTATATTTAAGTTTCTCCTCAAAAATTTGTATATAAATGCATCAAAAGTAAAAAATAGTACGGTATATTGATGGTTGTAGAACCAGTGTAGTTTGACCGGAGAAGTACCATCGCTACACCTATTTCTAGCGTGAAGCATTTCTTGCGTTTCAATGGAAGGGTATGGTTGCCAGCATACTTTATATGAGGCGACAATCATATTCCTCGGAAGACCAACGCATCTGTGATTGACTTCAGATAGAACCCATGTTCCGTATGAAGTTGGTTACAGATGTCCATGAGCGGCAGTGACCACTAACCATCAGGTGGACTGCATGCTCGTTTGCTACTTCAGTCAGCTAAAAAGTATTACAAAGCTTAAATCTTTGGTCCTCAAGAGATACAAAGCTATAAATAAAATCATAGCTCAAAAGCCACGGAATTTCCAATCAAAACAATCTAGATATAGGGTCAAGATCTAAACAGGATGAACAACAACGAGAAAGCAGTAGGTCCTGCGCAGCTAATGACCGACGATGTAATTGAGAAATGATGCTTAATTACAACAGCGCTAAACATGTCAGATACGATCTAGGAATCTCGCATTATCTCAAGGAAATATCTATTCTATGCTTATTAAGGCGTTCAATGGCTTGTAACTGATGCTCAGAGTTAGGAAATTTGTACTTAAAGATTGATTGCTTGATAAATATTTGGGTCAGCGAGGCGTTGGTGGTGCGTTTATAATTTTTAATAACATGTATTAGTAAGGAAACTGGAATGCTAAGTTAATTTTCGCGTCTTTTTATTGTACTGCTGTTTTCCATCCACTGAGGCAGATTTTTCTGATTTTCCCCTAACAGGAATACTAAATAGAAGTTAATAGTATGTTTGCAACTACGAAAATTTGGAGCAAGCAAGTAAGCGCTATAAAATTCTGGTTCCCAAACAAAGCCTGACATAGATACTTACTTCAAATATTTTGGAAAATCAGGTCCTGAGGGGTTGATACATACCCAGTTACAAGTTGGTCGGTGCAAATTGGAGTCATTTGATGAGTGTGCATCATACGATATTATATCTGCTCGTGCACACATAGGTATCGTGACAGTAGGTTAATTTTATTATGTAGACCTTCTCACAAATGTCGGAAAATCCGACATTCCACCCCTAAAGGGTTAGTAAAAGTTAAAGGCTCATATTATTTTATGTTATAGTCTGCGCATAACAAGTCGTGGCAAACAGTTCAGTCCTTAAATATAATTCATTCTGACAACAGTTTATGTAGTTAATTATAGAGAAATGAAGGAAAATCCGACATGCCACCCCTAAGGGGTTAGTAAAAGTCAAATGTTCATATTATTTTATGTTATAGACTGCGCATACCAAGTCCTGGCAAACAGTTCAGTCCTTAAATACAAATCATTCTAACAGTTCATGTAGTTAATTAGAGAGATTGGAAGTACACACCGATACAATTTTAAATATAAGTGGAAAAGAAAGTACAACCGCAAAACAGAACGAGTCTAACGTTTATAGAGACATTAATTCTAATGTTAGGCCGTTCGTTACATACGATACAGCTGATTGCAGTTGCAACAATACTGAAGCTTTCACTAGCCATTCAACTAAATCACTGAGATCTTGTGGATAGATCTGGCTAATCAAGTTTGTTAAGGGATTGTGTGCATCGGTAACCCAATCGTTTTTGTTAATAAATTTCTATCGGTATACATTTAGTTTCTTTAGGCATTTTTAGATAAGATTTGAGTCTTTCCTGAAGTAAGTCACAGATGGTTTGCTATTCCTGAAGGCTTAGTTAGAATGCCTCGGATATGGGAAGCAATCTTGAAACCAAAACACAATAGCGCTAAACTTCTGTTATAAGATTTTAGACTAATATTATCGCGGAATTGACACATTTTAATACTTAACGGGTACTCACGATATGCGGTTTTTGGTGTTATAAGGTAGAAACAAGCGTGGTAATAGTTCCTCCTGTTTAACCACAAAGCAGCTATGATTCATAGTCAACCGATTACTGACCCACAGCTCGGCATGGGTCTTCTCCCAAAATGAGAGACCTTCCGAGATCTTCCGCGCTGGCCTTGTGCGAGTTGGCTTCACACGCGTTGTAGAACGTTCTTAAGAACTCTCGGTTGTGTAGATTTCCTCACGATGTTTTTCTTCACTGTAAACCCGTCATAAATAATTTCCAATACGCACATCATTTGTCCAAAATTCATTGTGCTCGGATCCTCGATTACGAAACCCAGGTTTAAACATTAGGCTATCGCTGCTCATAAATCTATACTTATGTCCGTTCAATTACATTATAGTGCGCTGTCATTTCGCCTACGCATCTTTGCGCTTCCTTAAACTCCTTAACTCCATAGTCAAGTAAGAAGTAGTTTTGAAGGTGGTAGAACCAGTGTAGTTCAACCGGGGAAGTACCATCGCCACACCTATTTCTAGCGTGAAGTATTTCTTACGTTCCGATAGAAGGGTGTGGTTGCCGGCACACTTTCACATGAGGCGACCATCATAGTCCTCGGGAGTAGCAACGCATCTGTGTTTGACTTCAGATAGAACCCATGTTCTGTATGAAGTTGATTACAGATGTCCATGAGCGGCAGTGACCACTTACCATCAGGTGGACTGCATGCTCGTTTGCTACTTCAGTCAAATAAAAAAAAAAGACCTAACATCCCATACTGTTTATCGATTCATTACTTGTGTTACTGTTACGTTTAACTGTTAATATAGTCTTTTTGATTTCGTTTCTAAATTTCCGTCTTACTATTATTCAAATTTGCTGTGCTTTGGTAGTATTTCTAAATTAAACCCCAAACAACAATTTTTGCGGTATGACAAAATGTTTTATGTCTGTTCGAATTAATTTGGAAACTTAATTTATTCTGACGAAGCCACACGATGATAGATAATTAGGTAAAAAGATTCACATTTTAATCTTAATGCAAAAATTTTGGCATTTTGCGTGGTTGTGTATTGTCAAGGATTTAGTTTCATCTCTAGAGTGGTTTAAGTCATCAACGCTGGCCGAGTACTAAATTTAGCTAGAAGTAGGAATATGGGACACAGCTTAACCTTAGAAGACACTTAATCTCGCTTTAATCTCTTGTAGGCTCTATTTCATGCGCTCCCTGTAGTTCCGGGATCAGAATAGGGCTACAGCATCCCCTGCCTGTCGTAAGAGGCGACTAATTGGGGCTTCCGGGGTTGCTTGCGGCTAGAGTGGGAGCTCGAAAGGTTCGCACAGGCGATCCCGGGAAGGACGGCTGTTTGTGTGGTCGCATACCGCCGTAAAGACTAGACGGGGCGGTGAGCCCAACCGCCCGTCTGGGAGGAGCCCGAAGGGGCAACGCGCTGAGAGGATTCCGGCTGCGGTCCGTTGGAGTTCCCGGAGTCCTCTTTTAGTAGCGCCGAGGACGGCCACCGGGGGGGGGGGGGGAGGGGGTTTTAGTGCGGTAAAAATCCCATATAACCCTGCGTCGCTCCCACGGCGTCGGGTACCTTTTGAAGGTTTCCCCCTCGAATCAAAAAAAGGCCCTATTTCATTCACGGGATAAGAGTGTTTTTCTAGATCTACATCCGAGTCTAGATTATCCGCTACACACTCAATTGACATTGCAACAGGACGCAACTGGAAGTGAGACCTACGCACCTATTTATGCATCCGGCAATGACTTATGAGTCACCGAATAAATCTAGATCTACGAAAGATGCAGCGTCAAGAGGGTCTTCCGACTGCAGTAACAGTTCCAGGTAGTAGTGATTATAAAGAATTAAAAAAGACGTAACCGCAAAGTTTTTCGGTCAGTTGATGTTGAGTTCGTGTTCCGATGCTGAGGTAAGAAAAATACTGTAACCGAAAATTTGTAACTACTCTCGTAGGCTTGTTAAAAAAGACATTTCATTTCGACTGAAATAAAATTTCCGACCAGTTTCTACCTTTTTTCTCGAGGTGGAAACCTTTAAAAGATACCCGGCGCCGTGGGAGAGACGCAGGGTTATGTGGGTTTAAATCCCCTCTGGTGGCTGTCCTCAGCGCTACAAAAAGGACTCCGGGATCTCCAAAGGAATCCAACCGGAATCCTCTGAGAGATTTGCCCCATCGGGCTCCTCTGAGATGGGTGGCTGGGCCCATCATTCCGTCTCGTCTTTATGACGGTATGCGACCACACATACCGCTGCCCTCCCCGGGGTCGCCTGATCGAACGGTTCGAGCGCCCACTCTAGCCGCCCGCAACCCCGGAAGCCCCTTTTAGTCGCCTCTTACGACAGGAAGGGGATGCCGTAGCCCTATTCTGTCCTGGAACTATAGGTTCGACACCTATTTTGACCTTAACTTAACAATAGTGTTACACGATTCGGTGTTCTGGTGTAAATGATGTGGGAAAGGCAATATATAATTAACCGTTACATATTTAGTAAATCTCTCAATAGTATCGTCTCATTTTTTTCTGATTAAAGCAACAAACGAGCATGCAATGCACCTGATGGTAAGTGGTTCCTGCCGTTTATAGACATCTGTGAGCAACTTCATAGAGAGAACTTCTATCTAGAGAGGGAGAGAACTTCTATCTGAAGTTAAACAGACGCGTTGCTAATCCCAAGGACAAAGATGGTCGCCTCATATAAAAGCATTTATGGCTATGATTACATACGACCATGGGCAACAATACGCAGTTACCATCTGGTGGACTGCATGCTCGTCTGCTACTAATATTTTTACTTTTTTTCGAAAAAATAATAGAAGCGTCAAATCCTGGCATGTCTGAATTGGTACTCCGCTAAATTAATTAACAGTTCCTAAACGGTTCCCAATTTATCGGGCAAATAAACAATCGGCTCTCACGACAAAGCGATTTAATTACCGCCTCGCGGGTAATGGCCGGTATCTGCGAACTCGATCTGTGCGAGCGCTCGCGTCGCACCATTACGGGGCCTTCCTAAACATTAGCATAAGCCTATTGCCTTATCAGGTGGTAGGGATCGTAATTACTGGCTCCAATTAAATTGCTGATTAATGGGGTCGCGAATTTGGGTCTCCACACTTCGGGTTAGGAGTATACTTAGGTAGTCTTAGTCCAAACTCTGGTGAGACTTATTTTACCCGACCCATCTTAGTCCTCGTGAGACACAGCATCTGTGATTGACTGCAGACTCATGTTATTTAGAGTTGATTAAATTATACATGTCTCAGGCTGGAAGTGACCATTTACCATCTTGTATTTGCTATATATTTTTGAAGTATTAAACGAGTATGCAGTTCACCTGAGGATAAATAGGGGACCACTTATCCTCAGGTGACCCTCAGCAGTGATGCTGCCCATGGACATTTTATATCAAAAATCCGAAATTATCAGTGTTCGTCCACTAGACTATGGATGTATTATACATATAAACCTATCTTCTATCTATCTATTTATCTTGAATAACTCTATCTATTAAAAAAACTGCATTAAACTCCATAGCGTAGTTTTGAAGATCTAAGCATACATAGGGACAGATAGCGGGAGGCGACTTTGTTTTATATTATGTTGTTATAAAACTGTGCAACTTTTTGAAGTCATTATAAATGCGTTGCTATTCCTGAGGACTAAGATGGTTGCCTCATTTGAACGTTAGTGAAATTTAATTTTATCTACATAAAAAAATAACTATTCACATACGTTCAATTTCGTGCTGAAATCCCGGACTTACAAATCTCTGATTTTTTGTTACCATGTAATTAATTAATTTGCTCAATTAATCAATTACCAATGCACAATGATATCACAAAGAAATTTTTAAAGAGAAATAGCTCTTCATCATATTTACCCAGTTTTAAATAGCATTGGTGTCTTACTCAAAACCTTAAATTAAAACTTTAAACGACTGTAAATACTACTCGTCCACCCGTTATTGTCCCACTGCTGGGTCTTCTCTCAGAATGAGAGAGTTTTAGGCCATAGTCCATTGCGCTGGCCAAGTGCGAATTGGTGGATGTACTTTCAATCATCATCATCATCAGCCCGTTTTAGTCCACTTCTGGGCATAGGCCTCTCCCAAGGCGCGCCACTGGGCCCGATACTTTACTACCAATATTTAATCTGCATTAATTATAAATTTCAAAACAATTAGATAACCTTCAAACCATTCCAGTTGAACAGAAAATATAATCCCGGAAACGTAAAACACGTTGCTAAGTATTATTCTCCAGTTTTGAAGCATAAATTAGAAGTTTTTCTACGACGGCCCACAACACATTTGCGGTGTCGTGCACGGATAATTAATAAGCGCTCAGTTTAAGCGCACTTAAGTAACAGCTTCCGTCGAGCTCCCGCTGTTTGGGTTAGGGTTGCCACTTTCAAAATGTGAATTATTAAAAAATGCTTTTTTACGAATAAAACATGATCGTGAAAAAGTATTTTAAACTGTGAAATAAGGCTCTGATACACCTAATATTTGATCGTGAATTAATATGTGTACACAGAAAATATTATTTATTTTAAACAAAATAATTTAGTAAAAAATTATGATAAATTAATCATATTAACATTGTGTTATTTAAAAACACCTTCAGATTATAAATTCGATGTATATTAATTAAAATTATTATTTACTCTTAAAGATTTTAATTAAAACTGATCAGAATAAACATTATTTGTTCTCTTAGCGTTACAGTTCGTTAAGATTTTTTATTATTTGCAGCTCTTTTTAATACCTTTTTACATCTTTTTTCAACCTTACCTTTTGCTCTATCTTAGAAGTGTCAACCCTACGTGCAAGAGGTTTCAGTTAATTTAATATTATTTAAAATTACAGGTAAATTTAATAAATACGACAGGTAGGCAAATAAAAAAGATGTATTTACACATTCCGAAGTGCGCTAAGCTTACTAGAATAAGTTATGGCCTCTGAAATGAAGCTTTTAAATTATATTTTGAGTACTTTCTATGATAATCACGTCTAAAGCCTCTTTTACAATTGCCAACATGTGTAATATGTATGTAAAATATTATGTTGTAATAATTGGTATTTTCATGAGATTACATTTTGATATAAGCATTATATTTTCGTTGTTCCTTACGGTAAATTTTAAATGGAACGTCGTTTTTAGATGTATAAGCAAAGATAAAAAGAAAACATAGGTCTACTACACTTACAATCTAAATTTCATAAAAATATTGTTCAACATTATATAATATTTTCAATGTTCCTATGAATCAATTGCATAAAAAATGTACAATGAGTAAAACAATATTGTCCTCGCAAATTAAATTTCTCTAAATAATATTCCAGTAGAAGAATGTAAATCAAAGATTATATGCACAATAATAGGTACATATAATATTGTTTCGACTAATATTGTTTGCCTTCATATAGATCCCATGTTCTGTATGAAGTTGATTAGTTGATAGTTGATAGTTATGCGGCAGTGACCACTTTCCATCAGGTGGACTGCATGCTCGTTTGCTACTTCAGTCATATAAAAAAAACTAATAATTTTAATTATTTATTAGTTACACTGTTATTTTAAAATTGATCTAAACATGCTATATTTATCATTGATTTATTTACTACAGCTACACATAACACAATAATAGTTGTAGGGATCTAACAGTAGGTACGTCCTTAGGCTAACTGTAAACGATTTACAATCCTAAGTGTCACTCGTACAGACAGCTCAGCTGATTGGCTGGCTCACGATAAGGGGCTTACTACATATACCGATGCAAAATCGGTTTAATACGAACATTGGATGAAGATTGGACGAATATTGGGCAAATATTTTATGAATCGGTTTTGAATGGAAATAATTTGCAATATAAATAGTTGTAGGGATCTCACATTAGTGTACGTCCTTAGGTCCTTAGGTAAACGATTTATAATCTCAAATGTCAGTCGTACAGACAGCTCAGCTGATTTGCTAGCTCACCATAAGGGGCTTACTACATATAGCGACGACGAATCGGTTTAATACGGACGGAAAATTGAACGAATATTGGACAAAATTTACGTATATTTGACAAATTATATTAGATGGATTGTAGAATTATTTGCGTATATCACGAAAATTTCGAGTGCTACACTACATATCTTCTATAGTATTGGCCAGTCTGTTTGACGCGGCGTTTGGAATACTTCGGGTGTGAGTTTGGCTACCTCTTACCAATCTTGAAGGTGGTACAAACTTTTGCTCTTTAATTCCGGACTAAAGCTGCCCTGTGTTTTGGTCTGAAGGGGTAAAGATGACGTACTTATCAGAGGCATTTCAACTTAGTCCTCGGGGTAGCATAGCATCTGTGGCCAGGTGTGTTACAGGTCGTCCCTGTAGTTCCGAGATTAGAATAGGGCTACAGTATCCCATGACTGTCGTAAGAGGCTACTGTAAGGGGCTTCTAGGGTTGCGGGCGTCTACAGTTGGAGCTCGAACCGTTCGGTCAGGCGACGGGAAGGACGGTATGTATGATCGCATAGCGTCGTAGAGATTTGACAAAGCGGGACGTCCAGCCACATACTGAGAGGAGTCCAATGGGGCAACGTGCTCAGAGGACTCCGGTTGCGTTCCTTTGGAGATCCCGGAGTCCTCTCTTACTTACGGAGTCACTTACCAGATAAGGTGACTAAGTTGCTAGTGTACTTTCATATTATTAATCATTTTTCTTTACAATTATACCTGATGTTAAGGTTTTTAAGTATGGGGACACCCTAATGCGACGCTTCGGGCGACTTCGTTATAATATCTAATACGATTTGTACGGAAGTAACTGCAGATTTGAATGTTCCTCTTAATGTACTGAATTACAAATATAAAGCAGTGGCGAATGACTTATGGAATGGTGAATAGATTATGCTCGAAAACAGCAGCGATTATACGAAAGAAATTGCCATGTGGTGTCGGTCTTGAAAAATACCATTCTCTCTCTTCCCATGAATGTCATAGAATTCGAATTTCGCTTCCTACACGCATAGCCCCACAGTAGGATTTTCTCCTGTGTCGTGGGTGCCATGGACACACACAAGACGAATACTCAGACCCAGAACATGAATCTAATCTCATTAATCAGATACCTGTTTGGCCGGGAATCGAACCCGGGACCCAGGTCTGACCGCGTAATATATATTAAATAATATATAATATAAGGCGATTTAGTATAATTTCACAGGAATTCCTTAAATAACGTAGATAAGTAGTAAACTTTTTCAAGATTCATCCTAAATTTCTAAGTAGGTCTAAATAAAAAACGAAAACATCTAGCAAGGCAGGGACACTTTTCATCATGAGCCTTTTAAATTCTACAGTCTTCAATTTTATGCATGTGTGTCTAACTTTGTATCCATTATTCGTAACTACACACGTAGATGTAAAACGAGCCACTAATACGTTACTAATAGAGTGGTGCGTGTTCGGAAGCGGGTTAAAATTATCTACCGACGCCCACTCAACACCTTGGTGTAGTGCGTTTCATTATACTTGATGCTTGCTCTCGATACTACTCGAAATACTTGTTTTTTTTATCTAATTGAAGTACCAAACGAATTAAATTACTACTTTAAGTATAATTAATACTTGTATTCAGTTGTTAGTGACTTATAATGTAACAGTGGGAATTCCTTAAATAAAAAAAAAGGCCAACTGTTAACACGTATATTTAAGTACAAGTTACAAGGTCGTGGGCAAATAAGGCCCGCCTAATTATTGCCCCGTGTCGGTACTCCCCTGGCTCTGCTGAGAAGTTGGCGACAGCTGGAGAGTCGTCGGGCGAAGTCCGTTGAGCTTCCTGTGTCGTCACTGGCTCGGGAACAATCGGAAAAAATCCAAACCTGGACTTTGGACCCCAATATGGGGTTATCCGAATTACAATATGTATTTAATAAAATTAATGCGAATTCCAGTGCTGCGGTATAAATATGGTTTTTTTCAAAAAAAAACGTTAGATAATTGTAACGGTAAGCGTAAGCGCAGGACATCAGTCTGTTCAATCTCGAGTCGCCGTCGGAATGAGGCCGCGTCTTAGGTCGAGACCCCCCCCCGCACTCACCGGTTCATTTAAATAGGCCAATCAGCGCCCAGAAATTGTGCGAGGCACAGACTACACAATGCATACGCGGCAGATGATGAATGCATCGATATCGTCAAAGATAATGACATTCGTACGGCCAATTACAAATATTATATATATAATAATAATAAATAAATAAAATTAATATACATATATTATGATAATGTAACTATAACGTTACAAGAAGTGACTAATATAACACAATCATAGTTATTTTATTTTATTTTATTTGGAAAATTTACAGCTAACTTATATTCTAATTAACTTATTAACACACACCTAAATTAATTGACGATTTTGGAAAGATCATTCTAAATTCAAAAACTCCTTTTAAAATAAATACTAAATAAATCAAATTAATATTACGTGATGTTCTATTAAATAAGTTACATGATCTTACTACAAATGAATTTCCTCTATATTTACTTTTAGCTTCGGGTACTGACAAAATACTAGGCTTGCGAATATTACGCGAATGCACTACAAGTTCCAGCTTGCTTAATAACTTATAAATATAATTAACATAACTCATAATTTGAAGCAATATTTACTGCATAAAAATTATATCTATTTTTATTGTTCTTAAATGTTTTATAAATAACAACATTATTATAAATAAAACAAGCCATCTAAAATTTCCGTGTGAGGCATGGTTCCCAAAACACTGGCGGCATTACCTTGGTGTACCGCGAGACTTAATCTTAATAATAAAAGTAAGTTCCTTGTTGTTATTTATTTGTAAGTTTAGTTTTTATTTAGCGTAGTGTACGTTATTTAATTTTATTTACTTTCTCTGTTGTATTTATATGTCGGCGCGACACCGCATATTTATGAAAAACACGTCGCCGATAATAATTATTTTAGTTAGTTTAAAGATCGAAAATTGTTTGTTTATTGAATTAGCAATATTTAATGATTTTTAGAATTGTAATTTAGTTTACCCTCCATAAATTTGTTATCGGCACCTCACCAAACATTGTTATAAAAAGGCGAGCGCCTGTTGGTAGAAAAGAGATTCTTGTTTAAACCGTCGAAGCGATCGGACCTCCTAAACTGTGAATAAATCGAAGAAGTTTACTCCTGTGTTTTACTTGAAATCTTCAAGAATGAATAATAATAAAGACTCTTGGCCATCCTGACGTCACATTACACACATTTACTTCGTTATATATAAATTCCTAATAAATATACGAAATAAATGTTTTAGTATAAAAATAACTAAAATAAACAAACCTAACTATCAAGTATCAAGTGCACTCCATCCATATATTCTCTGCCTCCTTTCTTACGCACGTGCCTCTTGTATAAACCGACGGGAACTAAATTAAATTAATCATAAATAAATTAATTACAAAACATAAACATTAACTTTTGTTGCAACATTAAATATAGATCGTTACGGTAGTCCGTCTATGTTTACGTTTCTGTTTCTCGTTTGATGTATAATTTGTTAAAAGATGTATGGGCTGTTGATATATTTTAATGGGTGAAAATAAATTATCTTGTTAGACTTTTCTGGGAGTTTATTATATTAAAATATTTTTGGATTTAGCATATTCATAATTATTAATGTATTTACAGTATAAATACAGTACAAAACAATATATTAAAAATAAATAAAACATTTTTTTTTATAAAATATTATTAGAAAAGTTAAATAAAAATAAATTATAAATAAAAAGAAATTACAAAGAGTCCAAATATTAAATATTTTTAAAATTATACAGGTTGTTTGTTTTTTTTTTTTTTAGTGGCATATGAACATACAGTCCACCTAATGGCAAGTGACCACTGCAACTCTATAAGCAATTTCATTTACAACAGGGGTTCTATCTGATGTCAATCACATAAGAACCCCCTAACTCGAACCCAAGACCAGCTTCACGCTAGAAATTGGTGTGACCGTGGTACCTCCTACAGTACTTGTCATAACAGCTGGGAAAATAAATAGGATCAGCGTGACGTTAGCATTCTAACGTTTTATATCGATTGTTAGAAATACACAAACAAACGTACACTTGTTAAACTTATTTATTTAAATTTGCCTAAATAACACGAGCACGCAATGATATTGATATTTACAATAGTTTAGAACCTTTTTAACAGGAAATGCGATTAAATAGTGCACTGCGAAAGCCAAACAATTTAGGGATGTTTAAAGATAAAATAATAATACTCGTATATATTTTATCGATTACAGTATATTTATTGTTATAGTGTTTAGAAAAGAGCGATCGATCTTACTCTTAGAGGAGAGAGAGATCTTACAGGATTTATTGGAATGGATGAATAAAAATATAATACGTTTGACGAATAATTTATTTAGGAAAAACTACTGTGCATTTGTTACTTTTAAATAATTGTAATGCGTGGATTATAATTTATTAAAATTAAGTATGCTTAAAATTACAGAATGGAAATTTGATTTTTATTTTTCAAATATGCTTAATACAATTAAGGTGTTTTTTCAATTGATTTTGCAATAAGAATATGCATGTATTAAAATTCTTTATCTTACTCCAAATTTGCTTTCTCTAAGATAAAATATAATTGACCATATGCCCATGCATACTTTTTAACTATCTCGGCTTTGTTGAATTTATCCCAACAGCTGCCTCTTTGAGCTTTCTCGTCGAATAAAAGCAATTAAAAAAAAATAATCTGAAATTATTTTATCGATATCATAACAGCACATCACTAATCTTTACTTAGCAGAAAATTGTTGTTTTACAATCGTAAAGCGCGAATCCGTGTTATTGTTGGAATAATTGTAAATAGCTGGAGCTTAACTGAAATGTAACCACAATTAACGAATATGGGTTATTGGTAGAACAACTCGTGTGGCCATCACTTGGATAAAATAAATGTTCGCGTTAAAATAAACACGTCAAAATTTAGTTTTTTATTTGTGGCCATTTATTTATTTAAACTTTATTGACCATAAAAAACAATGGTCAAAAGGTGGACTTAATGCTTAATACCATTTTCTCCCAGTCAACCCTAAGGAAGTGCAGAAAAAATTGATCTTATTAACCTACTTCAAAAAATGAGGAGGTTCACAATTCGACTGTCTTTTTAACTCAATGATTTTTGTATAAGATTGAAGTAGGAAATAAGCATGTAGTTCATTCGATGGCAAATGGTGACTGTCGCCTCAGGACAAGTGTAAAGCAACTTAACAAAGAATAAGGGTTTTATCTGGTCCACCAATTCGTACTTGGCCAGCGCGGTCGATTATGGCCTAAACTCTCTCATTCTGAGAGACGACCCGTGCCCAGCAGTGAGACAATAATGGGTTGACGCGAAGGGTTTTAACCTAAAGTTAACTAACAAAAACTAACAAAAATTGTTGTTTTATAATCTTGAGGCGCGAATCCGTGTTATTATTGGGATAATTATAAATATCGTAGAGCTTGCAGCTTAACTGAAGACCTAAGACCACTATTACCGAATATGGGTTATTGGTAGAACAACTTGTGTGTGCCCATCATTTGTAGGATAAACGGAGATCAAAAAATAATTTGTATAAAATATTTTTTTTTATCTGATAGTAGCACACCTGATGGTAAATGGTCACTGTCGCCCATGGACATAATTAAGCATTTTTTTATAATAATGAAGTAGCAAACGAGCATGCAGTCCACCTGATGGTAAGTGGTCACTACCGCCCATGAACATCTGTAAGCTAATTCACATAGAACATAGGTTCTATCTAAAAACAAACACAGATGCGTTGCTATCGCTAAAGACTAAGATGGTTGTCTTTTACAAAAGTGAGCCCGCAACCTCACTTTTCAGCTAAACACAGGAACTGCTTCACTCCTTGTACAGTAGAAATAGGTGTGACAATGGTACCACCCCGTACAAACCATGTACGTCCTGCTACCTTGCAAATTGGTTTAGTAAAATTTACTTCAACGACTTCCATGCGCTTTGTGTTCTTGCGCAGAGACTAAAAATCCATCCTGGTATGAAAGTCTGGTTAAAATCGGTACATCCAATCTGTACCATAGAATCTCGCTATAATATAAGACCTTTTGATATATAATGTAAGACATTTTGATATAAGACCTTAAGGTTCTTATATCAAAATGAGTAATTCAGACAGTCTCTCACAAATTCAAATCGGTGGCCATACAATTCTAACGGAAATTGGTACGTGTAGCCCTCGCGAAGATATTTAGAGTATCCTCGAGCTATCTCATGGCGATTATGGACCCTGACACGCCATCTAAGCAACTCTACTCCTTAGTACCCTTGAAATAAGCCAAGGTAAGCAAAGAGTAATAATTAAAATAGAGCGCGTTTGTACCATCCAAACCTTAGTATGCATCGATTTATTATTGCTGATTAAAAGTAGCTTAATTTTGTAATGTTAATGCTTCTAGTTTTCACAGCATATTTTATCAGAGTTACGATTTTTAATAGAAAGAAAGTACCAAATTCATTTAAATTGCGTTTAAATTATGTCTATTCAGCCTTCACCCGCGTCGCACTTACAGCAAATCAATACATTTTATTAAAAGTATCTTTTTACAGGATTTTTTTGAACGTCAAACTAAAATTGTAGAAAAGAAACGGCCAAAAAATCTCAATAAACATTCATAAATCATAAAACATTTTTCACAAAAGTATATTTTAAAATAAATGTCTTATTTAAATTGTACATGTTGAGCAATATTTAATCTTTACATTTTTTCATTTAAAGAATCGATTGTGTGATAATATTCTTCAGCGTGAGTTCGTTATAATCTATTTAAACATTCTTCATTACTTTTAATGATCTAATCTGTGCCAACTGTTAATAACTGAGTAGGCTCGCTCTATATATTTAGTTACTCTTAGGTCTCGAAACGTACTGAGAATCGAAGTGTTAGAAAGTTGAATATTAATAAGTGCCTTTCTAGTAAATTGATTCTATTAAGAGCATCGTTGATCTAATTAATTGTTCTGATCTTTGATAGTGCTAATTGGAATTATTTAGGCCGGAAGGGCGGCTGATTGAATCGTGTAATGATACCTTTAGTTAGCAGACATGATTTATTTGGATGTTCTTAAATGCTACTTTAAAATCTGTTGTATCCTTAACACGAGTTTGTTACGTTTCTTTAAAACTAAAGGTGGTAGAACCAGAGTAGTTCGGCCGGGTAAATACCACCGCCTATTTCTAGCGTGAAGCAGTTTTCGTTTGTTTTCTTGCGTTTCGATGGCGAATGGTTGCCGGCACACTTTTATATGAGGCAACCACCATAGTGATCGGGAGTAACAATGCATCTGTGATTGACTTCAGATGGAACACATGTTCTGTATGAGGTTGCTTACAGGAGTCTATCATCGGCTGTGACCACTTACCATCAGGTGGACTACATTCTCGTTTGCTACTGCAGTCACATAAAAAAAACTGTAAATTTGCGTGAGAGTAATTATTCGATCCAAGCAACGATTATGGTGTTTTTAATCAAAATATCCTTGGTGTATTTTAAACTGTGCCAATAAGCAAATAAACAGTTAAAATAATCGATACTCTACAAAAAGTCACTTACCATAAGCTCACACTCCCATAAATAATGTAATATCCAACAATCTAATTTCAAAACAAAAAAAACATGTAATCCCTCGAATTGAGCAAGTAACACAGGAGTTAATAAAGCACTATCCGTAGAGTTTTTTGTATCCCATTTCATTGTGAGGTCAAGAGGTGCAGGACACAGGATAATATGTAGTGTTCAACGCTTCATCGGTAGGATTATGACATTATAGGATTAGGGTTGGCGACGCGGTTAAATATAAAGTAAAGCTTCACTAATCCAGACGGAAAAACAAGGCTCCAACCAAATTACCGGGGCATTCGAATTATAGTATTATTAATTTGAATAAGAATAAAAAAAATACCTTGTATTTCCTTCGATTAGCGAAGCTCTAGCGTATTTAATACTAGTGGAAACCACCACGTTTACGTGCGTTTAAAATAATCGTATCTAATTTTAAATTGTCGTAACTTTTTACGTAGTAGATGGACTTTAACCGTACACTAATTGTTACTTGAAAATTGTCACAAACTTTCGCATTTATAATATTAATAAGAAATAAGGTATAATCGGCTGCGACAAACAAATATTTGTATGCGATCCATTTAATCAGGATAGTGATGATATTTCGTTTTTTTGGCAATTTGTCTTCTGTTTGACCCATTTGGGATAAGACAAGTAAATTCCATTTTTATCTTTTTGATAATGATGAATATTTTATGATAAAAATCTTTTAGTGGAAATGTGAAAGTATGTTATGGAAATAAATTATACGATAATGCATTAAAGTACTACAAAAAATACAAGCATTTCTTATATAGTAATATAGCATTATAACAGGCTAAAATATATGTAGCAGTAAAAAATATCAGTAAAAACAGGATTTCGAATTGTGACTTCAAACAAATATAAATAACAATAACATTAATCTGACTAAAAAAAATTACAAAAAGAAACAATATATTTAAATTATAGTACAATCATTTATGTTTAATAAAGATTGAAATAAAAGAGATAATAACTCTTTTATTTAAATTTTCATTAAACATATAACAAATATAACAACAAAAAAATAAAATAAAATATTTAATATTTAAGAAAATTGAACCAGCCCTAAATAAACAAGACATAAAAGGGGCGACAAATTCACAGTTTAAATTATATCCTCGGAACATCTGATACCACAAAGGAAGGCGCGGCCACATATAAATAACAGAAAAATTACACGTATCTCAAGAGGATCTTAATTTATTAAGATCTGGAGATTGTATGAACGGTGACCCGTCCGTTATTGAGATAATGGTTGATCGTCGAATATGATCTCTGGGCTTGTTATATCTTTTCCATGTTATATCTTATTGTGAACTAGCTTTTGACGCGGTTTCGCTCGTTTTGGTTAGGGTACCGAGTATTTTATGTCGTCGTCAACGCATTGTCACACTGCTGGGCACGGGTCTTCTCTCAGAATGAGAGAGTTATAGGCAATAGCCCACCGCGGTAGCCAAGTGCTAATTAGTGTATTTCACACAGGGGAGGTACCACCGCCAGATCATTTCTAGCATGAAGCATTTCTTACGTTTCGATAGAAGGGCGTGGTTGCCGACACACTTTTATATGAGACGACCATCTTAATCCTCAGGAGTAGCAATGCATCTGTGATTGACTTGAAATAGAACCCATGTTCTATATGAAGTTGTTAACAGATGTACATGGGTGGCAGTAAGAACTTACCATCATGTGGACTGCATTCTCGTTTGCTTGAAGTAGCAAAAGTAGTAGTAGTAGTAGTAGAAGTAGTCAGATAAAAAATGTGTTTCAGTAAGCCTATACAAAATTAAAACATTTAATTTGATTGTTTTGAGAAAATATTACAAATACAACACATAGTAAGGGCGCTACGACAAAGTTCCCCATTGACAACCGATTTGTAATAATCCTGTAATTTACAATGTAGCCCGCACATTGTAATGTAAATCTGCAGTTACATTGTAAAGCTAGTCAGAGGTTAAAACAAAGTTGTCGATTACGTAAGCCGGATTACAACTTTGTAAAATGTAAGCTGTTTGTCGTAAAATTGACGGAATGGAAGCTCCGATTTAATGTCGTTTTGTTGTTGTATGGGGATTCCTCGGATTTTCCACGTTAGAATAATTTTAACATAGAAATAGAACTACAGCAGCTTTTGAGTTTCGGTAGAAGGGTGTGGTTGCCGCCTTTCGTATGAGGCGACCATCTTACTGCTCGGTAGAAGCAACTTATCTGTGATTGACTTCAGGTAGAACTTCCGTTCTTTACTAAATTGTTTACAGATATACCCACATCGTCCTTTTAGTTCCGGGATTAGAATAAGGCATCCGCTGTCTATCGTAAGAGGCGACTAAAAGGGGCTTCCCTGGTTACTGGCGGCTAGAGTGGGAGCTCGAACCGTTCGGCCAGGCGATCCCGGGAAGGACGGCGGTATGTGTGGTCGCACACTGTCGTAAAGACTAGACGGAACGGTGGGCCTCGCCGCCCATCTGGGAGGAGCCCGATGTGGCAACGCGCTCAGCGGATTCCGGTTGTGTTACTTTGGAGATCCCGGAGTCCTCTTTGTAGCGCGAGGACGGCCACCGGGTTTTAGTGCGGTAAAAATCCCACATAACCCTGCGTCGCTCCCTCAGCATCGGGTACCTTTTGAAGGTTTCCTCGAGAAAAAATAGATATACCCACTTAGCCAGCAGTGACTACTTACCATCTGGTAAAATGCATTACAGTCTTGAAGGTGGTAGAACCAGTGTAGTTCGACCGGGAAAGTACCACCGCCACACCTATTTCTAGCGTGGAGCATTTCTTGCGTTTCGATAGAAGGGTGTGGTTGCCGGCACACTTTCATATGAGGCGACTATCATAGTCCTCGGGAGCAGCAACGCATCTGTGATTGACTTCGGATGGAACCCATGTTCTGTATGAGGTTGATTGCAGATGTCCATGGGCGGCAGTGACCACTTACCATCAGGTGGACTGCATGCTCGTTTACTGCTTTAGTCAAATAAAAAAAAAAGTATTTAACAATAAAAAGTCATCGCCGCTCATAGACATACCTCATAGACTATAATTGTCTATGATGGCAATGACGTGGCTCGACAATATATCTATGGTAGTGAGCGTAACCACTTAAGATCAAACGAAGAAGCCGTTCACTTCCATTACAAAAATATTACTAACATTGTCTAATGTGTCCTTAACGTCGATATAACTAATAACCTAACAGACCACCCATAACCCGATAAAAATATTTCCCAACAATGAACGATTAGCGGTATTCAATTATACCGACTAAGTGCGAGACGGATTTGCCCACGGAGGGTTCCGTATCATTATCTATTAAATACGACCTGCGTGGCGCAGCGGTTACCATACCGATCTGACACGCAGTGGGTCCCGGGTTCGATTCCCGGCCCGACAGGTATCTGAATGATGAGTTAAGATTCTTGTTCTGGGTCTGGGTGTTTGTGTATCCGTCTTATGTGTATCCATGGTACCCACGACGTAGGTGAAAAGTCTAGTGTGTGTAGGTATCCTTGAATCGTATGGAGTGTTAGTAATAGGGTTCCGTTTTTATCCTTTGCGTACGGAACCCTAATTAAAGTAGGCATCTATTTATTTCGTTCGTTGTATTGTAATAGCTTTATCTCCCCGACTTCTATCTGAGTGCGTTTGTCTTTGCAGGATGCTATCTTGGAAGTAATGAGAACTAAACGAGTATTTATTGGAAAACGTTTCGGTCCACTACATTTTTACTGGAATGGAGAGTTACGCTCCGTTCCACACACAGAGAGAAGCGAACGCGATACGAATAGTTTGATTTTTTTATTGTTTTATTGTTTTATCAAGGCAAATAAACATGCCATACATCTCATGATAAGTGGCGAAAGCCGCCAATGACATCGGTAAATCTGTAAATTTAAAGTAAATAAATTAATAGAATTAAATTAATATAATCTGTAAATTAATAGTAATAAATTTATAGTAAACAAAAATAGTTTATTTAAAAAAACGCAATTTATAAATATTTTTATATATGAACAAAATTTTAGTAACGTCTTTCTGTTTTTCGTATTCTCCTCTGAAAATCTTTTAATCGATACCCTTATTAGTTGGAAAATTTCTTGCTTAATCTTTTAAAGTTCAATTATTTAATACCCACATGCGAGATTTAAACAGCACGTACCAACTCACAAGGGCGATTAAATAGAATGTTGTAATAGATTATATTTAGTCACACTGATTGTAATAAGCAAGCTCATATGGAAAGAATTGACGAGTTATTGGTGTGTGTGTGTTGGTGTGGTTTGAAGAAATTTACACACAGAATTTAACATTTTTTTTATTCGTTGACTTATTTACATGACAGAATACCTCAAACGTCAAACGACAAGTTATAATAAAATAAAAATATATAATGATAATTTTTTCAGACTAATACTATTTCAATCCCTCTATCTTGAGCTATATTTTTCGCTGCTGGTAGTAACGGGGCCTAACTTTCTAAGCTTTAAAAGTACGGAGAAAAATCCTGTGATAACTATTTACTGATAGCGGTGGTGTTAACGAACAGTATTGTACCGATTGTACCGATTGGTACTGTAATTAGAGATGAACCAGAATAAGCTGTTTAAATAGTTTTAAGATAAAAAGATTTTTCATTTTGTCCAATTGTTTATAATCAATGTAACAAGTAGATCGTAATCAAAACAGCAGTCATAGATTAGTGGTTGAAACTTGTTCCTTCAGTCAGTTGTCCAAGGTTCGACTTTTTTTTTTATTTGACTGAAATAGCTAACGAGTATGCAGTCTACCTGATGGTAAGCGGCCACTGCCGCCCATGGACATCTGTAATCAACTTCATACAGAACATGGGTTCCATCTGAAGTCAACCACAAATGCGTTGCTACCCCCGAGGACTACGATGGTCGCCTCATATAAAAGTATGCCGGCAACCACACCCTTCCATCGAAACGCAGGAAATGCTTCACGCTAGAAATAGGTGTGGCGGTGGTACTTCCCCGGTCGAACTACACTGGTTCTACCAACTTGAAAAACTCCAAATTTATATGTCTCCAAATTTTGATAATAATGAGTGTATAAGAAAATAATTTTCATTTGCGATATCAGTGAAGAAAAACATTGTAAGGAAACTACAAGTTAGCAAAAAATTGGGTTCTTAAGGGTATGTGAAATCTAAAAATTAGCTTTAAGCCAGCGCACTATTAACAAATCCTCTTCATCCTTTGAGGAAATCTATGCCCAGTAGTGGGAATAAGTTGAAGAAAAATACACGCGGGAGTTCACGTTACTTTATAGCAAAATATTTGCTTGTTCAATCAATGTTTTTTGCTTAATTACTTAGTGTGTTCAATTCATAAGTCAATCATTTTCGTCGTACGCGTGCTTCTAATCTATTTCCGCATAGTCATAGTACTGCGAAATGTTCAGTCTATCTAGATTCTAGGTAAGTGGTTCTCAAATTAATTTCTACCGGCTTTACAATGGTTTTTTTTCCGGTTCCGGTACTCTTAGTGTAAACATCACAGTGGCAGTGCTCCGTAAAATTGTTTTCATATAATTAGTTTAAAGTCACAGTTTTCACACTAATACTGAACCAAAACCAAAAACTGAGTGAAATTGAAGGATTTTTATAATAAACATCGCGATATCAACTGGAGTCTGGCTATAAATTGAAAAAAGAAACACTGGCAAAACATCGAGGTTAGAATTATATCCTTAAATTAATGTAAACAAAACTGACGGATATCTTAACTACTAGCGCCACTTCAGTGTTGCCAACAACTAAGTACGTTCCTTTACACACAAAAAACATGGACGAACAATTTCAACTTTTATTCGATAAAATGAAGATAGAAATACAAAATCAAACAATTGAGCTAACTAATAATATACTTGGAAAAATGGATGAAAAATTAAAACCGATCATAGAAGAAAATCAAAGATTGAAAATCAAAGTAGACACGCTTGAAAAGAAGGTGGAGTTTCTAGAAAGAGATAAGAAAAGTAATAATGTAGTTATTCACGGACTAGAGGAACGAGAACAGTCGACACAGGACTTAATCAAGTATATACAAAAGATCTCTTTAGACGAACTAGGCATAAATATAGAAGACCATGAAATAAATAAAATCTATCGAATCGGCAAACGAATGAAAAATGAGAAACCTAGGCCTACACTTCTTTCATTGGTTTGTGGGTGGAAAAAGGCTGAAATTATGAGGAACAAGAAAAAACTAAAAAATATATATATCACAGAAGACTTCTCAAAAGAAACCTTAGAAATCAGAAAGTCACTGCAACCCAAGGTAATCGAAGAAAGGCAAAAAGGAAACCTGGCGTACATAAAATATGATAAACTTATTGTAAAAGAAAACTCAAGGGGTATAGATAAAAGAAAAAGAGAAAAATCAACGTCACCCCGACTAGAATTACAGCCAAAGAAACAACTAACAGAAAACTCTGTAAAAATTAATAGAATTAATTCGTTTGACAAGATGAGAGGTCGATCCCACTCACTTTCAACAACCTCAACAACAATGAAGCAATAGCAATTAGATACCGGAGATTGGAAAACAAAACTAAATAAAAACACACAAGAAGACAACAAGAACAAAATATTCTCCCCCAAGCCGGCTGGTCCCCGTGGGGGAAAAAGACCAAAACCCTCCAGCAAACACTGAAAAAACAACTAGAATAAGAAAAGAACAACAAGACACTCTCAAGATTGGCACATTTAACGTGAGATCACTAGCAACAACAAAGAGATTGATAGAACTATCATACATGTTACAAAAAAAAAAAATTGACATACTCGGCTTAGCAGAAGTCAGAAGGATGGGATATGCAATAGAAGAACATGAGAACTATATATTCTGTTACAAAGGTGAGAAACCCGGACTACATGGAGTCGGATTTTTAATAAAAAAAGAACATAAGAAAAACATTGTCAGTTTCTCAGCACCCTCAGATCGGGTTGCCCTACTAAAAATGAAATACAACAACCAACTGCTTACAATAATACAAATATACGCACCAACTGAAAAAGCTAATGATGAAGAAATTAACTTATTCTATAAAACTCTGCATGCAGCACAAAACCAGGCAGATGATAATGTATTAGTTATTGGAGATTTTAACGCTAAAGTTGGCCAACCGAAAGCAGAAGATAGTGAAAACCTTGTTCTGGGAAAATTCGGACACGGAAACAGAAATGAAAGAGGAGAGAAGCTAATTCAATACGCACTAGAACATAAATTGTCAATAATGAACACCTTTTTCAAAGCACGGAAAAACCGCAAATGGACCTGGGTATCCCCATGTGGTAACACAAGAAACGAAATCGATTTTATACTGTCAAATCACCCAACGAGGATTAGAAATGTCGAAATATTACATGGCTTTGGATTCGCATCTGACCATCGCTTAATTAGAGCTACATACAGGCTAGACCGAGGTAGAAATAGTAGAACAGCATTCAAAGCGCAACCGAAGGCACCAAAAACGGAAGAGGATATTTTGTGCTACTTAAAAAACCTTGAGACCAATATACACCACCTGGAAATACAAGAAGATGTTCAAATTTTTTACAACAAGCTAGCAGACATCATCAACACCAGTCTCGCAAGCAGATCTGAAAACAAAGAAATAAAATATGTCAACAAAATACTTAGCGAGTCAACTAGATTCCTTCTCACTAGACGAAACGAACTTCTGAAAACAAAGCAAAAAACTAAAGAGATGAAAGAAGAACTAAGCACGTTGTTTAAAACCACAAGTAAAGCATTAGATAAAGACTATAAAGACTACAGGCACAAAATAATTGAGAATAACCTAAATACTTACAGAAGCACAAAAAAAGCTTACAAGAAACTGAACACACACAAAAATTGGATTCATGACTTAAAACCAAAATCAAAAGAAACAAAAACCAGAAAAGAGATCATGGCATGTGCCACAGAGTTTTACAAACAATTATATGCAAAACCAATTTCTTATAAAACTAATGAGGTTCCTGCAGAGTCTCAATATATAAGCAATTTTCCACCAGTGGATGAGCAAGAAGTCATCAAGCACATTAGAAAACTCAAAGCAGATAAAAGCCCCGGTCCTGATGGCATACAAAATGAAGCATTAAAATATGGCTATACCTTACTAACTCCTCCACTTACACACCTGTTCAATAAGGTTTTAAACACAGGGCAAGTACCGATACAGTGGAAAAGATCGGACATAATACTCTTATACAAGAAAGGAGATCCTCAAGAAATTGCCAACTACCGTCCGATTAGTCTTCTCTCAAGTGTATATAAACTCTTTACGTCAATCCTACAAAGCCGGTTAACTCCTGAGATCGATAAATACCAACCAGTAGAACAAGCAGGGTTTCGTTCTGGGTTTTCTACAACAGACCATTTACAAGTACTGCAACAAGTAATGGAAAAATACAAAGAGTACAACAGACCTCTATACATTGCTTTCATCGATTATGCCAAAGCGTTTGACACAATCTATCATGATGCTATCTGGGAAGCGCTGAATAAATGCTACATAAACGAAACTTACATAAGAATACTGCGAAACATTTACGAGGGTAGCGTAAGTCAAGTCAAACTAGAGACACGAGGTCCCGATATACCGATCTGTAGAGGAGTGAGACAGGGGGACCCTCTCTCACCTAAACTATTCATAATGGTATTGCAACACATTTTTAATAATATTAACTGGCAGTCGGAAGGAATAAGAGTTAACCAAAATCGACTTACACATCTCAGATTCGCGGACGATATTGTCCTGTTCGCCGAATCAAGTAAGAGACTGGAAAAAATGATAAGCACTTTAAATGAAGAAAGCGGTAAAGTAGGCCTCACAATGAACGAAAACAAAACAAAAATACTGACAAACAGTCACACAGACCCTATTTACCTAAACAGCAAGCTGTTAGAATATGTAAGCAGTTACATATATCTTGGGAAACAGTTATCATTCGAAGATAGAAACGAAGAATTAGAAGTCGATAGACGCATTAATATGAGCTGGAAAAAATTTTGGACTCAAAAGGAAATATTAAAAGGCGAATTTCCCCACCACCTGAAGAAAATTGTTTTGGATTCCTGCATTCTACCTACTCTTACATATGGATGCCAAACGTGGACATATAACTCAAAAATAAAAACTAAAATAGTAGCATGCCAGAAAGCAATGGAGAGAAGCGTACTTAAAATAAGAAAACTACAAAAAATAAAAAGCAAAAAAATAAGACGAAAAACTAAAATTATAGACGCCCTACAACATGCTCTAAAACAGAAATGGCAGTGGGCAGGACATATAGCAAGATGTACAGACAAAAGATGGACTTTAGAGACAACCATATGGGAAGGTCCACATGGAAAAAGGAAAAGAGGGCGACCGAGAAAAAGGTGGATAGCAGATATAAAAACCATAGCAGGAAGAGAATGGAGAAAGAAAGCTATGGATAGGGAGGCTTGGAAAAAGCTGGAGGAGGCCTTTACCCGAGAAGGGGTTCCAATCAACGGTAGTGAAGAAGAAGAAAATAATGATAGCGAATGAATTAGAAATTAGAACTATAATTATTTACCATTTTCCTAAGTGTAAAAAAAAAAATGTAGATTGGAAATAAATGGGCTTTATTATTATTATTATTATTATTATTATTACAATGGTGAGTGTTCTGAGGAGCTTTTTGCCCCTCGCGCCGAAGGATGAAGTTCCATCTTTTTTTTTTTTATACTTTAACCTAACGATAAGGCAGACGGGCTACCTGATGGAAAGTAGTCATCGTCGCCTATGGACATTCGCAACACCAGAGGAGTCGCCAATGCATCGCCGGCTTTGAAGGAGAGCTTTTTTCGCACCTTTCTTGAAGATTCCATCTGCACCAAACTGACTCGTGACGACTCTTAACAGTTTGGTTTTCATGCACGTTTTGCCAGAGACGTGCAAGGTGTGTAAGTCCGTCTGCCTTAATCGATGTAGTTAACATGTCATAGATTTTAAAAAATAGTATAATATCATAAAAACACAAATTTAACGTCGTTTTCTTAACTTTTATAACACCATCCATTTTTCTTATTCCTTTTAACATCTTTTGTATATGGACAGTAGTTTAACATTAGAAGAACTCATGTCAGCTATCGCCACTCCATTTTTTCCGGCCTTCTGTCGTCCCTTGTAGGATTTTAGCGGCCACTTTGAGAAACACTGTCCTAAATGGTCTATAACGTAGTAATAAAATAATAGTGACGGACGTTTATAACTTGCATATCATCTATTAACTCTAGGACCATGAGATATTTGCTTTGTGTGTCTTTGTTTAGCGAATTATAGTAAAGCCCGCTATGCTACGAAATTCGTGGCCTTAAATTCAGACATTTTTTAACGCTTGGAATGATAAGAAAAATCGCTTGCTTTGAATGTTTCGCGGCTCGTTATTGATCAGACAAAAAACATCAGTTGTTATTGTATAAAAGTTATGCCATTAGGATGATGGGGATAAATTCCTGTCAGAAGCTGACAGACCTGGCAAACAGAGGGTTCTGATTTGTTTACCGGTCAGGTAGCCTAAATAAATTAAGAATTCTGTTCTCGGTCGGAATGTTTGTGTTCTCTGTGAATCCAAGTCATAAGTGTAGACGGCCTTTTCTTTTTTTATTTTGACGGGCAGGAAACCTTCAAAATATACGCAGGAACCTTGGAGAGACTCGAGTTATGTGGGATTTTTACCCACTAAAACCTCGGTGGCGTTCCTCAGCACTTGCAGGGGACCCCGGGATCTCCAATGGAACGCAACCCCAGGAGCCCCCTTTTAGTCGCCTCTTACGACAGACAGGGGATACCGTAGCGGTATTCTACTCCCCGACTACAGGGGACAAGTATAAACGGCCTAATTTACTTTTTTATGTCATATTTATTTAACAATAGTAACTATAACTTGTTTCATTAATATTGCTATCGAAATGGCCTCTATCTCGCCTGTTCGCTAGTTCATTTGCACTGAATAGTTGTCTGATTTACCATCACAGAACCTAACTGAGACCAAATAAAATAAAATTTAGATAGTAGTAGATCCCTACTGAGCACGTTTTTTTTGATATGCCAACCCTGAAGCGGGTTAAATTGAAGTGGAAAATTCATTTGAAACTCCGCTAAATTTGAAGTAACTTTTGACATTTTGTATTTGACTTTCCGATAAGACAATGTTAAGCCTATTTTAACATTTTTGTAAATCGATAAATGTAGCTATCTCAAAAACAAAGTGTCTACCTTAATAATTTGCTTCCTAAGAATTAATCCTAAGATAATTGGCGAATATTTATTGTACAGAGTTATTTTCTAATGTAAATATCATAATGTACATTTTTTGCGTATTTAATACACGTCTTCGTATTTGTGAATGTTGGTCATGTCTATAATTGGCTCGGATACCAGTGTACTTTATTTTATTAGTTTATGTTATTAGTAAAATTTTGCCGGTAACAAAACCCTTCCACTGAAATGATAAACATTTTGAAGGTGGTAGAACCACTGTAGTTTGACCGGGGAAGTACCACCGCCGCATCTAGCTTGAAGCATTCCTTGCGTTTCAAAATTTTAATTATTTACGATATTGTGTGTATCATTTCTTAACTTCTAAAAGTATCCACATCCACATCAACCCATTATTGGCCCACTGCTGGGCACGGGTCTTCTCCCAGAATGAGAGAGTTTAGGCCATAGTCCACCGCGCTGGCCAAGTGCGTATTGGTGGACTTCACACACCTCCGAGAACATTTTTGAAGTGAAACTTCTTTAGGCGCATGAGCGTAAAATTTTTACAGATGAAACGTCACGCCGGTATGCAACGGAAGTGTCGGAAAAGAGAGAGAGAGTGATCGAGACCGATTGAGAGAGAGTACGACAGGGCGAACGTAGCATGAGCAACTAGCCGTGGAGTGAGAGTAGGGAGCAAGCGAGTGAGAAAGATTGAGAGAAAAAGTGAGACAGAGCGAACGTCGTATCACGCCTTTTTCCCTTCCTCTTAATCTTGGAAATTTAAAGTTTTAGATTTGTATAAATATAAACAAGATTTATAAATTAGTTCGCCAAAGAAGTTTCACTTCTGACATGTGTACTTTGTACGCACGCATTTTTTTTTTTAGAACTCTCGAGTGTGTAGGTTTCCTCACGATGTTTTAATTCACCGAAAAGCAGTGATAATTAATTTCTAATACGCACATAAATCATTGGTGCGTGCCTGGGTTTGAACCTCGGACCTCGCGATCGAGAGGGCAAGTTTCAACCATTAGGCAATCACTGCTCTTAAAGTAAAAGTATCAACACATAAGGTATAAGAACTGCGATCCTAAGTCACCTTATTTATTTATTGAAACAAATTATACGTAATTTTTGTTGTATTTGTATGTAAGTTCATCTCTCTCGTGTCAACCATACATTTATAAACGAAACATTTTTACGTTCCTCTTTATCTTTAAAACCTTGCCATAGGGCGTATCAATATAGACGTCATTACAAGGAATATTTTTGTATATTTTTTATCTGTAAAAATTTACATAATAAGGGAATCTCGTACCAATAACACGCAATCCTTTTTAAAATGTACAAAATAGTGTAGTCATTGTTTCGCGAACATGTTTATAGAGGGCATATATTGATGTTTACTTAAGGCGACGTCCCTATGCTTTAAAGGAAGCCAAAATAGATATAGCTTAAACTTGTAATGAAAGATGATTTCACATATCGTCGCTTAAGTTCTAACACTTAACACGTAACTCAAAAAATGCCCATTTTGAGTTAATGAAATAATGGTATCTCAAAATAATATAGTAACATGTTACATTTTCCTGAAAAATATTGTTTCATTATGCGTATATTAATATTCTAGACGCAATCTATTATTTGGTAGTTGTAGAATTAAAAATAACTATTTGAAACAGTTTATTTGCTCTCCTGAAAAGATGCTAATTTTGAGATACGCGGTGTTAGAACTTAAGCGACGATATATTGGTTAAAATATATTTCGTGAAGAAATGTAGTTTACATAATTTTTGCAAATATATTTCAACACGTCAGAACTTAAAAAAATATTTTTATTAACAAATGCACATAGGTATCACGCAGGATCTTAGACTGTGCGACATATAAGTAAAAAATATTCTAAGATATAAATTTATTAATGCATAACTGTTTATAGCATAAACGTTTTATTAAATTTACTGTAAGTGTAAGTCCTCGGAAGTAGCAACGCATCTGTGATTGATTTCAGATAGAACCCATGTTCTGTTTGAAGTCGTTTACAGGTGTCAATTATGGACTGCAGTGACCACTTACCATCAGGTGGAATGCATGCTCGTTTGCTACTTCAATCAGATAAAAAAGTGTAAAAAATCCATCCATCCAAAAAGTGGTTCCACCCTCAGAAATGAACACTCGCCTTTACTTATAAGATGCGTTACAATAACTTTAACCTGCTATCGCGTTGCAATATAAAATTTAATTGTTATTGCGAACCGCGTTATGCTTTCCCTTGCGGCGTTTTCGATTGCACACTTACATGGAATAATTACATAAATATGTAAGGTAACACATACATGTATATAGTATCCTTAAGTATTTTTGTATAAGAAAAAATACCTATATTTATAGAAACTCATCAGCGATTGATTGCAGATAGTACCCCTGTTCTATGTATATAAAGTCGTTGGACTGCATGCTCGTGTGGTCACTGCTGCCCGCGGACATTTTTTAGCAACTTCATAAAGAACATGGCTTTTATCTGAAGTTAATCACAGATGCATTGCTACTCCTGAGGACTAGGATAGTCGCCTCATATAAGTGTGCCGGCAACCACACCCTTCCATCGAAACGCAAAGAATACTTCAAGTTAGAAATAGGTGTGGCGGTGGTACCTCCCCGGTTGAACGATATTCGTCCTACCACCTTTTAAAATATTATTTAGCAAACACATAGTTTGTGAACAAGTACGCATAGGATACATATCTGTGGTAGACGCGACTGACCCGGACGAAGCCGCAGAATTAAACTAGGCTGATAAAATTTGTCCCCTTTTTAATAAAATCAAAACATGCGACATTCTGACCTGACATCGTGTCAATTAAGTTAGTGTACCGTGTTAACCGTTCTTTCAATATTTCGTAGCATCATAACTCAACGGGACAAACAGACAAGGGACAATTAACTAAATTAGCAAGTGTCATGAGGAGTTATCACATTTATTAATATGGAAATTTTCTGAGCCTATACTGATGGATAATAGCAAAATATTCGATTATTATACCTAGAGCGATATGTTGTCGTCCATGTAGTTCCGGGATTAGAATAGGGCTACGGTATCTCCTGCCTGTCGTAAGAGTCGACTAAAAGGGGCTTCCGGGGTTGCAGATGGCTAGAGTGGGAGCTGACGTTCGGTCAGGCAATCCCGGGAAGGACGGCGGTATGTATGATCGCATACCGTCGTAAACACCAGACGTAGCGGTGGGCCCTCCTCCCATCTGTGAGGAGCCCGATGGCGCAACGCGCTCATAGGACTCCGGTTGCGTTCCTTTGGAGATCTGGAGTCCTCTTTGTAGCGCCGAGGACGGCCACTGGGGGGTTTTGGTGCGGTAAAAATCCCACTTATCCCTGCGTCGCTCCCTCGGCGTCGGGTACCTTTTGAAGGTTTCCCCCTCGAGAAAAAAAATAGCAATACGTTCTGGAATTCTCCAAAAAATGCAAGCGTGCGGTTTTCGTTGCAATGTTTCAGAAAACGTAATCAATAAATATTTTCAAGCGATAAATTGGTAAGGGCACTGATATATGTAGGGACTCCCGATCCACCACGTGGGCGGTCGATCGTCAAAACAACCGAGCGCGTCAGCTGTCGTTGTCACAATAATTAGGGCCGGCCCGTACTGCTTTGATTAATTGACAGCATCGGTGCGAAATAATTTGTAAGATTCTCGTTAAACGTTATTAAGTTGAGCGTGAGATTTTTAAACTGTTATATTTTTACGATTTAAAGGTAGTAGAACTCTTTATGAGTAATGATAGCTTAATGGTTGAAATTTGCCCTCTCGATCGGGAGGTCCGAGGTACTAACCCGCAGGCACGCACCACTGATTTTTCTAAAGTTTTGCATATTTAAAATTAATTTTCACTGCTTTTCGGTGAAGGAAAACATCGTGAGGTAACAAACACACCCGAGGGTTTTTTAAAAAAAGTTCTCGAAGGTTTGTGAAGTGCACTTGGCTAGTGCGGTGGACTGTGGCTTAAAGCTCTTTCATTCTGAGAGAAGACCCGTGCCCAGCAATGGGACAATAATGGGTTGACGAGAGAACTCTTTCTTTCTCTGCACGATAACAGCTTGAAAGCTACTATGTTTTTGTCTAAAGGCTAGACATACTTAGCCAAGGATTTATTTTACTCGTAGGAGTAGCAACGCATTTATGACCAACCTAGTAAGACACTCATCTTATAATGGGATGGTACAGATGTCCGTCGGTGGCAGTGGCCATTTACCATCAGATGGACTGTATGCACTTTTGCTACTTCAATCAGTACATAGTATAAAACTAAGTCTCTTCTCGCTTTCTGCCCCTCTATGTATGTTTAGATCTTTAAAACTACGTTACGGATTTAAACGCAGTTTTTTTTTATAGATATAGTGATTCAAGAGGAAGGTTATTATTTATAATACATGTGCGATATAGTTGAGAAACACAGATTTTTAGATTTTTGACTTCTAGGCGGAACGAAGTTCTCCGGGTCAACTAGTTTTAAATAAAAAAGTTTAAATTATTCGTAAACATCAATCAATACTTCTTTTATATTGTAAAATATATCCACGTTCTTAAGCACTTTACTACTGGAGTATAGAAGATTCTGGACCAGATCTCAATGTTCTAACAATCTCATCACTCATTGTCGAGAACAACTAACCTACCTCAACAATTACTTAACAGTATACAACTTTCACACTATTGTTTCCCCCTCAATCAATCACAGGCTCAGTTACGGAGCCAATTATTATGACAGATGACAGTTGACAGTGACAGTGAGCCGACAGTTCGGATTATTTTGACAGCCGACCTCCCACGGTGACGTTTCTTTTGTCATCTGACTTTTGTAATAAATCTGCTTAAATAAAATGATATGAATGGTATTGGTTGGTGCTTATAGCGTAGGTACAGAAAACACCACGTTTCTTAACTTTTAAACATTTACTTAACTTTCACGGTAAAATCCTTAATCTTTACAGTTTTATTTTTAATTTAATGACATATGCCACAAAACATAAGTAATTAAATCAGTTATGAATTAAAGTTAATTTAAATAAAGTAATTATACTTTATTTGATAACTTAGTAAACGAACATGCAGTCCACCTGATGGTAAGTGGTCACTGCCGCCCATGGACATCTGTAATCAACTTCATATAGAACATGGGTTCCATCTGAAGTCAATCTTAAATGCGTTGCTACTCCCGAGGACTATGATGGTCGCCTCGTGTGAAAGTGTGACGGCAAACACACCCTTCTATCGAAACGCAAGAAATGCTTCACGCTAGAAATAGGTGTGGCGGTGGTACTCCCCGGTCGAACTGCACTGGTTCTACCACCTTACAATATAGCTTGCTAAAATATACTTTGGCATATATCAAAAACATCGCTCTCTTTTCATTGGCACCCAAAAAAGCCATGTCACGTGACTACCATACTCGTACACAATATTTCATAATCATTGCACCAAACACATGACAGACAACTCCATACGGATCATACGTTTCAATTTAAACGCATCCGGTCGGCTGCCTTTACATTCATTCTCCCATTCATATCCAGTCGGTCATAAACTTCGATCTTTATTCACGTCCCTATAATCCTGGGATGTCGAAAGTGTAATGATATTAACGATTAACACCCGGTGTTCTTTATTATTTATGGATGAACTTGTATGCAGCTTTTTAGATTTGGATTTACTTAACTAACTTTGGTAGAGCCAATGTAGTTTTTCAGAGGATAGCTTAATGGTTCCTTCTCAATCGGGAAGTCCGAGGTTCAAACCCAAACACGCACCACTGATTTATGTGTGCTTTGCAAAGTGAGAAAACCTAAACACCCGAGAGTCCTTTAAAAAAAAGGTCTTGAAGGTGTGTGAAGTCCACCAATACGCACTTGGCCAGCGCGGTGGGCTATGGCCTAAAACTCTCTCATTCTGAGAGAAGACCCGTGCCCAGCAGTGGGACGATAATGGTTTTCTTTCATCATACAGCAGTGATAATTAATTACCCGCACGCACATAATTTTAGAAAAATCTGTGGTGCGTGCGGGATTTGAATCTTAGATCGAGGGGGCAAGTTTCAACCATTAGGCTATCACTGCTCCAGTTAAGTAATAGGTTCATAGGCAGGGACCATCCTTTGTAGAAAATCTAACCAAGGTTCTATTCCCGGCCAGAATTATGAGCTTAGATTCGTGTTTTGGGTCTGGGTGTTTGTGTATCCATGTTACCCACGACACAGGAGAAAAATCCTACTGTGGGGCTATGAGTGTAGAAAGCGTGTGTGTGATAACCTGAAGACAACGGCGGATAAAATTTAATACGATTTCTTTAAGAATTATAATCTCGAGTGATGCAACAGTTACCTTAGCATATACTAGTGTTGTAACATATCTTTCCTAATGCTTAATAAACCGTTTATAGCCATAAACAATTTAACGGTCGCTAACATAGGAATTAATGTTTATTTCTCTATCCCTAATCAATGAAATGTCCGGTGAAAGGTTGTGACAATAAATGTAATGAAAATCCAGATTTTATTGGAATTGTTACCGATAATTCGTTATTAAGCCCACGCTATTCAACGATTAGTCGTTCTGTCTCTTTTTTATTTAAGTGTTTAGATAGAGATGGGGCGTTGCTGTAGAAACTGACTACTGAAGTTAATCGTCATGGTGTAATTAACGAAATTTGTGTTTAGGAATTATCGGAACGTTAAAGTTGCTTAATTAAACGACATTTTTGTTAATTCTTTTAATGAAATGGTTCCTCCATTAGTATATTAATTTATTTAGAAGTTTATTTCAGAAGCTTTGTGTAAAAGAGTAACAAACATATATCGATCCTCACAACTTTATTGTACTATCACTCAAGGTGGTAGAACCAGTGTAGTTCGACCAGGGAAGTACCACCGCCACACCTATTTCTAGCGTGAAGCATTTCTTGTGTTTCTATAAAAGGGTGTGGTTGCCGGCACACTTTCACATGAGGCGACCATCATAGTCCTCGGGAGTACCAACGCATCTGTGATTGACTTCAGATGGAACCCATGTGAACATGGGTTCCATCTGAAGTCAATCACACTGCCGCCCATCGACATCTGTAATCAACTTCATAATGAGGTATGAAGTTGATTACAGATGTCCATAGGCGGCAGTGGCCACTTACCATCAGGTGGACTGCATGTTCTGTAAGTAACTTCATATAGAACATGAGTTCTATCTGAAGTCAATCACAGATGCGTTGCTACTCCCGAGGACTATGATGGTCGCCTCATATAAAAGTGTGCCGGCAACCACACCCTTCCAACGAAACGCAAGAACTGTTTCACGCTAGAAATAAGTGTGACGGTGGTACTTCCCGGGGGAACTACACTGTTTCTACCACCTTCAAAAAGTATCAATATAGTTACGACAGCTAAATAATACTTGGGTAATAAGAAAGTACCTTATTTCATGAAACAGTAAGACACGATCTAAGCGAAGAAAATATTTTTTCTGTGAGACAAAATAGTTTCTATAAGACACGAAAACTTTTTGCCCCAATCACCAATCGTCTGATTGAATAAGAATCCGTTCTCATTTCCCGCTAACAATATTTCACACTTCGGTGTAAAACTAATAAGAAACCGTTAACAAAAAATCAAAAAAACGCTAAAGAGCGTGAAAAAAAACGTGTTAAAAAGCGCTTGTCACGGCCCAATCCGTCAATTGGACGGTGTGATAAGATTTTCCCAAGAAATCGCGATTTGTGAAGATATTCGACACGCTCGGAAACGTTGGGTTGCTACCCATGGAGAAGTCTTTATGTATGTTTGTTATTAGAAAAGTATAGTCCCACTGCTGGGCTGTCTTCTGTCAGAATGAGGGAGTTTGTAGACCATAGTCCACCGCGCTGGCCAAATGCAAATTGGTAGACTTCGCAAACATTTGAGAACTTTTGTATTTCAAGAACTCGGGAGTAAAAGGTTCCTCGCAATTTTTCCTTCATCTATTACACACCCTTTTTCTCCCTTTCCCTTCCTCTACCCTTTTCTTTTCCCCTCTCCATTCCCTTAACTTTCCCCTGTCTTTTCCACTTTTGTCATTTTTCCTACTTCCTACTACATTCCTTTTTTCTATTTTTAGTCATACAAAGCAATAGCAATCTACAACTTTTACTAAGTATCTACCACTACATAGTATAAAACAAAGTCGCTTCTCGCTGGCTGTCCGTATGTATGCTATCTTTGACACTACGCTACGGATTTTAATGCAGTCTTTTATAGGTAGATAGAGCGATTCAAGAGGGAGGTTTTTATGTGAAATACATGTACAATATAGAGGAGGAACACTGATAATTTTGGATTTTTGACTTTTAGGCAGTACGAATTTCGCCGGGTCAACTAGGACTCTATAAGAACTTGCATGCTTACAGATGTGAATGAGCGGCAGTGACCACTTACCATCAGGTGGACTGCATGTTCCTTTGCTAGTTCAATCAAATAAAAAATGTATAATCCTTACCACACCATCGATTGCATCATACTAAGATGATTACGTTTTATACAAACTAATTAATACCTTAAAAGTCGTAAATTATTTAATGAGTACTCACTCATCTTAAATTGGTAGTAAACAGTGATCTTTAACTCAACCTCACTGACTGTTATGCCTGGATTGTATTCAAAATGGAGGAATTATGTGTATTGCCTGAGTTCACACCTTTGTAAATATTACGAAAAACTCAGATCAGTATATTTGTAAACGATATATTTGTGTGTATTGGTAAACTAGTGTTAATTATATATTAACACGCAAGTAGGATAGTCTAGTAGATAGATACATAATATCTCGTACGAAATACATGCATATTATAACACATAAAACGGTTGCTTTTGGTCCTTTTTATAATATTGAATTGGCCAACGAGCGCGCTGTCCACCTGATGGTAGGCGATCACTGCCCGTCCCTGTAGTTCCGGGATCAGAATAGGTCTACGCCACCCCCTGCCTGTCGTAAGAGACGACTAAAAGGGGCTTCCCAGGCGGCTAGAGTGGGAGCTCGAACCGTTCGGTCAGGCGATCCAGGGAAGGACGGCGGTATGTGTAGTCGCATATCATCGTAAAGACTAGACAGAGCGGTGGTCACAGCCGCCCATCTGGGAGGAGCCCGATGGGGCGACAGGCTCAGAGGATTCCGGTTGCGGTCGTTTCGAGATTTCGGAGTCCTCTTTATAGCGCCGAGGACAGCAACCGGGGGGTTTTAGCGCGGTAAAATCCCACATAACCTTGCGTCGCTCCCACGGCATCGGATACCTTTTGAAGGTTTACCCCTCGACAACGACAAAAAAAGGTGATCACTGCCGCCCATAGACATCTGTAAGCAACTTCATATAAGGACTAAGATGGTCGCCTCATATAAAATTGCTTGAAATATATCCATTCCGTAGAAACTGATATTCTTAGATCACCTATTTTCATTAAATGAGTTAGGATAGGTTAGTTCGGCCCAAACCTAATCAACTGTGCCTATGTGACAAAAGGCGTGTGTTGGAACCCTTATCTACTGTACATGACAGTACTGTACTAATAACATATGATCTAAAACAATGTATTAAGTCACAGGTCACTTCGTCCGGTCTCGTAAGGTCCGTAAGGTATAATTATAATAAACATCGATAAATAGGAGACATGTGTGGTTGTCGATAAACTGTGTATCTATATATAATAATATGTGAAGCAATCATTTTGGATCGATTTTTCGCTGTCGAAGGAGCATTACATTTGACATCTTTATATTTCATATAGAGAAGGAGTGCACGATGCTTATATATTTTCTAAATAATGCTTGAAACACACATAAAATCAACTAAAAACACATTACACACACTACCTTGCATTTAACACAAACACATACATAATAAACGAAATAGAACATTCAATGCCTTACTATGAAAACACATCGTCAATAATGTCAGATATATTTGTCAAAATACCCGCTATTGCTTTTAATGCAGATAAGCTAACTAAACCTCTTTTTACCTTTAACGGGTGCTCTCAAAAAAATTTGAAAATTATTACAATTTATTTGAATTTGAGAAATATTCGTGCTACTTTGAAAAATATTAAGTTTAGTTTTTTTAATTTAACTTACGGTCGAATTTTGACCGTCGCGACGGGTCTAGTCATATCTAATAGAACAAGCTTAGTTTTCTGCTTTTACTAAAATAAATAGACTTCTACTTGATATAACAATCTACTACATCAAATACTTCACTGACACTCAAAACTTATTTATATACACGTTTTAACTATCAAACCGACTTTTACGAGTTTTTCGCCTGTAAACACATTCATAAATATTTTATTGTAAGACATATACGTTAATATTGTATTTCAAACGGAAGGGTCAATAAATTGTATTCGAAAAATATATTGACTGCTATAAGACGTTTTGAGTCGATGCGACTCAAAACGTCTCAAACTCAAACTCAAAACACTCAGAACTCGTGTAGTTCGACCGGGGAAGTACCACCGCCACACTTATTTCCAGCGTGAAGCATTTCTTGCGTTTCGTTGGAAGGATGTGGTTACGTAATTTTCTATGAGGCGATAATCTTAGTTCTCGAGAGTTGACTTCAGATAGAAATTCTATGTGAAATAATGTTCTATGTGACGGTGCCTACAAATGTCCATGGGCGGCAGTGACCACTTTTACTTATCAAAAGGTTGACTGCATGCTCGTTTGCTTCAACCTTATAAAAATAGATATATCAGGCTAAAAACCTAATGATTGTTTTCAAGAAACGTGATAAACTACTAAAAAGACGGAGGTGCATGCGTGAATAGATTCGCACTATTCACGCATGCACCTCAAACGCATCGTAAATTGAAACGCGTGTAACATGTCGTTTACCGCGTGAGTAATTGTAGCACTAACTTACATGTCTGACGCGTCACCTTGTAATTAATTATCTCACTGTATAGTAGCAACTCTTATCGCTTTTGAAGGGAAGAGCCCGATGGGGCAACACGCTGAGGACACCGGTGGCGGTCAGTTAGAGTTCCCGGAGTCCTCTTCGCAGCGCCGAGGTCGGCCACCGGGGGGTTTTTAGTGCGGTAAGAATCCCACATAACCCGCGTCGCTCCCACGACGTCGGGTACTTTTAGAAAGTTTCCCCCTCGAAAACAAAAAAAAATAAAGAGGCTAAAAACCTAACCATTGATTGTTTTAAACATACGTAAAAAACATATTATCATCTAAATCTATTCACGCATGCACCTCAAACGCATCGTAAATTGAAACGCGTGTAACATGTCGTTTACCGCGTGAGTAATTGTAGCACTAACTTACATGTCTGATGCGTCACCTTGTAATCAATTATCTCACTGTATAGTAGCAACTCTTATCGCTTTTGATGTAATAAATCCTTATTTTATTTCCGTGCATTGAACTTCGTATAGCAGAACGTATAGAAATCTTACAAAATAGATTTGATCTGTGCCTATGTTTGACGATCCGCGTGGCAGAGTGATCGCCATAACGATCTGACACGCAAAGGGTTCCGGGTTCGATCCCCGGCCAGACAGGTATCTGGATGTGGAATTTAGATTCTTGTCCTGGGTCTGGATGCTTGTGTACGTCTTTTTGTGTATCCATGGCACCCACGACACATGTGAAAATCCTATTGTGGGGCTATGAGTCTAAAAAGCGTTTATTTTTATATTTTTTATACACATACGTCAAGATCTGGATGTTGAATTTAGATTCTTGTTCTGGGTCTGGGTGCTTGTATCCGTCTTTTTGTGTATCAATGGTACCCACGACACAGGAGAAAATCCTATTGTGGGGCTATGAGTGTAGAAAGCGTTTATTTTTATATTTTTTACACACATACGTCAAGTTGTTTGTGAAGGTCGTGTTTGTGTTGGCTGTGGAACTATTTTACATCTGACGGACAACGGTCTGACAAAATAGTTCAATTTTCTGAATCATACAAGAACAGATATCCTATTTGACATAGATCTTAGATATATCTATCGATAGTCACGTGATCACGGTACGTCACTAGTGCGGATACGTGCGCGGAGGCACGTAAGGTGACGTCACGGTCCACAAGGCCGAGCGATGACCTGTCCCGTGGCACGTTCACGTTACGGAAATTCTGCGTTAGAATTTTCTTTAACAATTTTTTGATTTTTTTTTTTTGGACGTAGTAAGCGCGCACGCAGGACACCGGATTGTAAGTGGTCACTACCGCGCATGGACGTCTGAAAGCAACTAAATATAGAACAAGGTTTCAGTCTGAAGTAAATCTTAGATGCGTTGCTAGTCCCTAAGACTAAGGTGGTCGCGTCATAAAATGTGAGCCGGTAACCGCACCCTTACATCGAAACGCAAGCACTGCTTCACGCTCGAAATAAGTGTGGTGATACCTCCTCGGTCAACCTACGCTGGTTCTACCACCTGGAAAGTATTACATATTAAAATGCATTAATTCCTCACTAATCTTACATTAAAATCATACATCCATAACGTAACACATCAGTCGATAGCCACGTGGTCACGGTACGTCACTAGTGCGGATACGTGCGCAGAGGCACGTAAGGTGACGTCACGGTCCGCAAGGCCGAGCGATGACCTTGTATCACGTGTCACGTATAATTTCACGGTACGGAAATTCGAATGAGATTTTCTGCGTTCCAATTTTCTTTAACAATTTTTTGAAACTTCCTTTTTATTTTCGAAGTACGTATAGGTAAGATAAGGATATCGGAAATACTGAACCGATCATGAAAAATCTTTCAAAATCAGAAAGCTACACTATTCAGGAGTGCTATAGACTATATTTAATTACGATTGAACAAAATATAATTAACGCTCAACGAAATGGGCACAGATCGT